>JAJSRW010000706.1:0-42356 GCA_022414725.1 Microglena sp. YARC | reverse complement strand
AAGAGAGAGATTAACACTGCTACAGTACAACCAGAACAGCTATATAAGCTGCCTCAGTACACTGCTACCAATCAATTAGCTACACTATCTACTCAGCTGCCTCAGCTACACTAGTTACACCAGCTTCACAGCTACCTCAGTACCTAGCTCCTCATACATAGAATCAGTACAATTGCTACATCGGCTACACAACTGCATCAGCTTAGAGCTGCTCAGCTACACACCAGCTACCGTTATCACTGCTCAGTAACTAAGCTACGTTAGACTTACCAGTCAGTAGTGCGTGGCCATAGAAGTTTCTCTCTAGCTGCGACACCACCTCCCACCCTCCATCACCCCACTCCACCCCCACCTACTCCCCACCCATCCACACTCCACTCCCACCAATCCACACCCACGCGCACCCACTCCATCCACCCATCCATCCACCCCCCACTCCCACTCCCCACTACCCACCATCCATCACCCCCACTCCACCCCGCCACCATACCCACCCACCCACCCTCCATCCAATAAGCCGACTCCCCACAATCCCCACTCCACCCTCCCACCCACCCATCTACCCCCCATTCACTCCGACCCACTCCATCCACCGCGCCCATCCACTCCCGACCTATCTTGCACCCACCCTCACTCCACACCCCCTCTCCCCCCCCAATCTTCCATCCACACCCCCACTTCCCCTCGCCACCTACTCCACACTCTCATACCACCCCTCAATCCCCCACTCCCCCACCACCCCATCCTCACCTCCCACTCCACTCCCCACCCACCCACACGCCCCACTCCACTCCCCCCCACCCACCACCGACTCATCACCTCCCCACTGCCACTCCACCTACCACCACCATCCACCCAATTCCACTTCCTCACCTATCCACCACCCTCCCCACTCCGACCCACTCCACCCAACCCTCCCCCACCCCTCCATCCACCACCACTCCACTCTCACACTACTCCCCACGCCACCCATTCCACCCACTACTCCCTCACCTACCCCCACCACCATCACTCACTCCCCCACCACAACCCCCCACTCCCTCCCACCTACTCCCACACCCATCACACCCACTCCAACCCCACCTTACTCCCACCACCCACCACCCACCCCCCATTCCACTCCCCCACCCACGCCATCCCCGCCATAAGGAATGTGATTCCATTCAAGTAACACGAGCATTCGCTGGCTACATCATCCCAAACAACCAATCAAAGCACCCACACCACAGCGCAGCACCAGCGCACACAGACTCACAGCTTCGTTGCACTCACATTCAATGTAGTGACGTGACATAGTCCGAGTTCATGCCTAGCTGCATCTCCAGTCGACCACGCTCATCCCTGCAATCTGAATGTCCTAAACAGAAAGAACCACGGTGGAAGGTGGTGTAAGGTGTGTGTGTGTGCGTGTGTGGTGTTTTGTATGTGTGTGTGGTGTGTGTGTTGTGTGTGTGTGTGTGTGTGTGTGTTATGTGTGTGTGTTGTGTGTGTGGTGTGTGTGTTGGTTTGTGTGTGTGTGTGTGTTGTGTGCATGTTGTGTGCTGTTGAGTGTGTGTGTTGTGTGTGTTGTGTGTGTGTGTGTGTGTGTGGTGTGTTGTGTGTGTGTGTGGTGTGTGCAGTGTGTTGTGTGTATGTGTGTGTGTTTGTTGTGTGTGTAGTGTGTGGTGTGTTTGTAGTTTTGTATGTTGTGTGTCTTTGTTTCATGTGTGTGTAGTTATGTTGTTTGTGTGTGTGTGTGTGTGTGTGTGTTGTTGTGGTGTGTGTGTGTTTGTGTGTGTGTGTGTTTGTATGTGTGGTGTGTGTGGTATGTGTGTGTGTGTGTTGTGTGTGTGTGCGTGTGTGTGTGTGTGGTGTGTGTGTTCGTGTGTGTGTGTGTGTGTATGTGGTGTGTGTGTGTGTTGTTTTGTGGGTGTTGTGTGTGTGTGTGTGTGTGTGTGTGTGTGTGGTGTGTGGTGTGTGTGTGCTGTGGTGTGTATGTGTGTGTATGTGTGTGTGTGTAATTGTGGTGTGTGTGTTTGTGTGTGTGTGTGTGTGTGTTTTGTGCGGTTTGTGTGTGTGTGTGTGTGTTCTGTTGTGTTGCATTCCACTAACAGGAGAAACCCGCAGTTCATCAGTGGCGCAACCATGATGATGAAGAGAAGCTTAGTGAGGCGGATGAAGTTGACACTGGCAAGACGGTCGACACATTCAGGAGGCGCAAGCCAAATTCGAGGGGCGCGAGGAGAAAGCAAGAGCACTGGCGCGGTAGGTCGTGGGACGAGGGCAGGGTGAGGGATTGTGAGTGGTGGTGAGGTGGTGAGGTGGTGGTGTGAGGGGTGAGGTGGTGTGGTAAAGGTGGTGGTGGTGAGTGGTGGTGGTGGTGGTGAGGCGGGCCAAGGCGCAAGATTCGATGCGTGGCGCAGGAGCAGCGGAGCGCTGGCGTGGTCTGTGGGGGACGGGGGCAGGGTGAGGGGTTGTGAGGTGGTGGCTGGTGGTGGGGTGGTGGTGGTGAGGTGGCGAGGTGGTGGTGGTTAGGTGGTGGTGGTTAGGTGGTGTGGTGGTGTGGTTAGGTGGTGGTGGTTTAGGTGTGGTGGTGAGGTTAGGTGGTGGTGAGGTGGTTAAGGTGGTGGTGGGTTTAGGTGGTAGTGAGGCGGTGCCAGGCGCAAGATTGAGGGCGTGCGCAGAGATGCAGGCACTGGCGGTGGTCTGTGGGGCACGGGGGCAGGGTGAGGGGATTGGTGCAGGTGGTGGTGGGGGGATATGTGGGGGCAAGTGGGGGGATTGTTTAGGGTGGTGGTGAGGTGGTTGGTGGCGGTGCTGGCGGGTGGTCTGTGGGGGAGGGGGGGCATGGTGAGGGGATGTTAAAGGTGGTGGTGAGGTGGGCGTGGCGGTGGTGGCCCGTGGTCGACTGTGGGAGGGGGCAATGGTGGAGGGGATTGTTAAGGTGGTGGTGAGCGTGGTAGGTGGCCTGGTGGTCTGTGGGGGCACCGGGGAAAGGCATGATGAGGGGATTGTGAGGAGGTGTGAGGTGGGGTGAGGTGGTGGTGGCGGGGTCTGTTTTGGGGCGAGGGGTGGATGGTTGAGGGGATTTTGAGGTGGTGGTGAGGTGATGGTGGCTGGTGGTTCTGTGGGGGCGGAGGGGGGATGGTGAGGGGATTGTAGGGTGGTGGTGGTGGTAGTGAGGTGGTAGTGCTGAGGTGGTGGTGGTGAGTGGTGGTATGAGGTGGTGGTGTGGTGGGCGGGCAAGGCGCAAGATTCGAGGCGTGCCAGGAGCAGCAGAGCGCTGGCGGTGATTGTGGGCGGGCGAGGGGGTGGGCGCGGTGAGGGATTGTGAGGTGGTGGCTGGGTGGTGGTGAGGCTGGTGTGGTGGTGTGGTGGCTGTGTTGGGTGGTGGTGGTGGTGGTGGTCGGTGGTGGTGTTGAGGTGGTGGTGGTGGTGGTGGTGAGCCGTGGTGGTGATCCGTGTCTGGACATGGTTGGTGGTTGGTGGTGGTGGGGTGAGGTGGTGTGTGGTGGTGATGGTGTTGAGGGGTGGTGGTGGGGGGTGGTGGTAATGTGTTGAGGTGGTGGTGGTGGTGGTGATGGGGTTTGAGGTGGTGGTGGTGTGATGAATGTTGGAGGTGGCTGGTGGTGGTGGTTGAATGTGTTTGTTTAGGTTGGTGGTGGTGGTTGGATGATGGTGTTGAGCGTGGTGTGGTGGTTGGTGGTGATGGTGTTAGGTGGTGGGGTGGTGGTGGTGATGGTTGTTGGTGGTGGTTCGGTGAGGTGTTGAGGTGGGTGGTGGTGTGGTGGTGGTGGGAGGTGTTGAAGGTTGTTGGTTTGTTTGATGGTGTTGAGGTGGTGGTGGTGGTGGTGGTATGTCGTTGAGGTGTGGTTGGATGGTGTTGATGGTGGTGGGTGTGGGGGTTGAAGTGGTGGTTGTGATGGTGTTGAGGTGGTGGTGGTGGTGGATGGGTGTTGAGGTAGTGGTCGGTGGTGATGAGGTGGTGGTGGTAGATATCGACATGGTAGGTGGTGGTGTTGAGGTGGTATGGTGTGTGAGTGTTGGTGGTGGATAGTGGGCTAGTGGGTGGAGGTGGTGGTGATGGGGTGAGGTGTGGTGGTGAGGTGGTGGTGGGACCCGTGAAGGTGGGCTAGGAGGTGTGGTGGTGGGTGGACAACAGATTGCAAGAATCCGAGGCGTGCGCAGGAGCAGCAGAGCACTGGTCGTGGTCTTGCTGGGGGCAGGGGGCGTGGTGAGGGGATTGTGAGGTGTGGTGGTGGTGGTGGTGTGGTGGTGGTGTGGTGGTGGTGGGTGGTGTGGTGAGGTGGAGTGGTGGTGGTGGAGGTTGGTGATGATGGTGGTGGGTGAGGGCGAGCAGAGTGATGGTGGATGTGGGTGGAGGTGATGGTGGTGAAAGGTGTGGCGGTGGGTGGTGAGGTGGTGGTGGAGGTGGATGTGGTTGGGAAGGTGGTGGGTGGTGAGGTGGATGTGGGAGGTGGAGTGGTCGAGTGGAGGTGGTGGTGGTGTGGTGAGGTGGTGGTAGTGTGGTGTGGTTGGTGGTGAGGAGGTGGTGAGGAGTGGTGTACAACCATATGTCGGGGTTACTTCACCAGTGCTTGTCCTTTAAAACGTCTTCTGCTTTTAACGGTTGTGCAAAGCACTTAAAGCCTCATTTGGCTATCCCTGGACTGTAACAAGTCCCTATCAGCGTAGCGCAAGCGACGCAGAAAATTGAGGTGAGGGATCCTGTGAGGTGGTGGTGAGGTTGCGTGGCGGGTGATTGTGGGGGCGAGGGGGGGCATGGGTGAGGGGATTGTCATGGTGGTGGTGAGGAGGTGGTGGCGGTGGTCTGGTGGGGGGCGAGGGGAGAGTGTGTTGGCAACGGAACGAAGGTGACAATGAAACGAGCCTGGCCCAAGCACTTAGTTATGAGACAGTTGGTTGAAAGTCATGGGCTCCGGTCGCAATGGATGGGTTGGACAGAAACACCAGAATGAGATATCCCATGAAACAGTCCCCATCTAGTCAGTGGGTCCACTCTGAACCTTTTCCAAAACTCTTCAAGAGAGCAACAACGTACTCCATATCCCACCCCCTACACCACAACCACCCTACACCCACCTACACCATAACCCACCCTACCTCACAACTCAAGCCTAAGGCACCCACAACTCACCTACACCACAGCCCACCCTACACCCATAACCCATACCATAACCACCTACACCACAACCCACCTAACCCTCTACACACCCTACACCACAACCCACCTACACCCACACCCTACACCCTAACCACAACCCACCCACAACCACCTACCCCACATAACATTTGGTGCCAAACTATGACACTACGACTTCTGATGGGGTTGGACAGAAAAGCCAGAATGATGCATGTCAATGGGACAGTGCAATGAGTCAAGGGATGACCACGTGCGGCGTAGTGAATGCATATCTTTCTTCCATCGCGGACCACTGACGCTGTTTTGTCGGTGTAGGAGGTGCGGAAGTTTACGCAGATGTCGATTGGCGGAACAGCGCAGTCATTGAATTCCCAGCTTGCAGGCCTTCTCCACGTGCGAGATATCATCTGGAGGGTTGTCCATGGGTTGTGATCGGGTTGGCGTTTCTCGTCTGGCTCACTCAGTGGGTACCTTGGGTTGTGGGTGGTGTGGGTGTGGGGCGGCTTTGGGTTGGGGTTGGGTGTGGGTGGGTGGGTTGGGTGGGGGTTTGGGTTGGGTTGGTTGGGTTGGTTGGGTTGGGTTGGGTGGTTGGTTGGGTTGGGTTGGGTTTGGGTTTGGTTGGGTTGGGTTGGGTTTGGTTGGGTTGGGTTGGGTTGGGTTGACAAGTTAAAGCTTTTGTCCGGGCGATGAGTACTATGTAACCTAGTTGATCTGTTTGATAAAGAAGAAAAATCACAGTAAGGAGAAGAATGGATGATACGGTATCCACAGTCAAAATGGTGGGGGCTTGCCTGGCCACTCAGCGGGTACCTGTGGGTGGGGGGCATGGGGCGACAGATTGGCGGGCTCGTCAGGCTCATTCAGCGGGTAATGTCAATGGCGGAGGGGGAAGTGGAGTAGGGGGGTGAGAAATTGGGCTGGGGTTTGGCGTGTGGTGTGTGTGTGTATGTGTGTGTGTGTGTGTGTGTGCTTGTGTGTGTGTGTGTGTGTGTGTGGTGTGTGTGTGTGCCAAGTGTGTGTCTCTACTCGTACTAGCCACAAAGCCAAATCCACTTCACATGGGATGATGTGTGTGTGTGTGTGTGCGTGGTTGCATTCTCACCTCGTAGTAGCCACAAAGCCAAAGCCGACTTCATATGGAATGATGCAACAGGCCCAGATGACGAGGGCAAGCATGAGACTGTCCCACCAACGCCTGATGGGGTTGTACTCGTTTGATGAATGGGAAGGGTTTCTGTTCGAGCACATGGAACCAATAGGATGGAGCACAGACGGTGAAAACACGGCGCCAGAATCTCCGTCTTCTCCTAGCGCGTCTTGACTTGCTGGGGTCCTCTGAGGGTTGGGGTTAGGAGTTAGGGTTAGGGGTTGGGTTAGGTTTGGGTGTGGGGGTTAGGGTTAGGTTTTGGGGTTGGGTTTTTTACGGAATTGGCTAGGGTTCGGGTTTCGGGTTAAGTCTGGGAATCTGATTCCACTCCTCTTTCCAACCCCACCCCCCCTGCTCTCGTCATCCCACCCCACCCACCCCAATTATTTCTTCCTCCCCCTCCTCTCCGAACACAGGAGAAAAACAGCCATGCTACCCCCCCCCCCCCCCCCCCCCCCCCCCCGACACACACACACACACCAACACCACACACCTACCCCCTAAGCCCACCCCCTACACAACCAATACCATACATACACAAACGCAACACACACAAACTTACCCCACCACCACCACCACCGACACACACGCACACACCCAGCACACACCACCACACACACACACCAAACACAAACATACCCTCACCACCCGACCACCACGACAACACACACACTGCTCTCCCCCCCCCCCCCCCCCCTTCCACCACCACCACCACCACCACCACCACCACCACCACCACCACCACCACCACCACACACAAACACAATCCCCCATCAAGTGTGCCACTCCCACCCCACCACCACCACCACCACCACCACACAATTTTCCTTCCTCTTCTTACCCTGAAGAAGGGCCTCGTGCTTGCCCCCCCACCCACCCACCCACCCACCTACCACCGGCCTACCCCACCCACCCACCCACCCTGTCCATCAATTCTGCCACTCACTCCCAGCTTCGAAGTTGCCCGCGGCAAAGCTCCTCTGCTTTCCCTTCGATAATTGTTTCGAGCGCATACTTGATGACATCGTAGTCGACCTGGGCACATCGCAGTCTTCGCCATCCTCTTGAGGAACACCAAAATTCACAGACTTCACCCGCTTTAATGTCTTCGGAGGCTCAGCAGCCTCGGACGACATGGCTTCAGGGTGCTCTGCTACCGAACGGTCTTGCAGCCCGCTAGGCGTGCGAGAACTGCTGTGGCTCGGACGCTCAGAGGCAGCAGTAAAGGGCGTCTAGGTAATCAATTCATTATAACTTCTTCGAACACGTTTTCAATCCCTAGGGGGGAGCTGAAGGGGTCGAGAAGCACGTGCAGTTTGCGTCAACACAAGTAATCAGCTCGATCGTTTGCAGCTGACAGTTGTCTCAACGATAGCCGTTTCCCTATGCTTTTCAGCTATAGTAAAAAAAGAAAGGTAAAACAAGGAAGAAGGAAAGCAGTACGCCAAATCGGAAGAGAAGGAAAAGCTCGGTTCTGCGCATCAATTCACTACATAAACCAGGTGAGGGGGCCCTGAAATAAACGGTTAGCGACTTCAGACACGTCGTACAACGTACACACAAGATTCGAACTATACTATTGGTCGCAGTTTGGTAATTATAAGCTCAGCGAGACTCGAATCCGCAACCTCTAACAGTCACCATCGGCAATGACACAACTTGGGTTGAGCACTTCATATATTCCTCAAAATCGATTTGAAATGACGAGTCGGGCTCGATGATTAAGTGCCGACTTCCTTGTTTGCATGCTCGAATATGCAACGCATTGGTTTGAAAACAAATGACCACGCGATTGCTGAATCGACTGGGATCGAATTTCGCTGACGAACGTGGGGAGAACATTCAGGTGCCGCGCGCGTGCTTTCTGGCTGGCCACATCCCCACATGGCTGGACATGTCGCGAAGTTGCCGACCGCGACCGTTATCCCGCGCCATGGAGATTTCAACAGTTTTGACAGGTACATCTTACGTAAACGTAAAATATGGCACCAGCGACGTCGAAGTCATCCCAAGCTGTGATTGTTCTTTTCATTATTTTTTTCTGGCTCCCGCATATCACGGCCGTGAATATCTTTGCACACCCAACGCTAGCTTACCGATCTAGCTTCCAAATATCGGTGTCGACGCTGCCGTACAACTCGAATTCCATTGATAGCCCTATCAGCATCAATTGCGGTTCACTTGATCGTTTTATGTCTCGGTGACTTCTACTGTACTTCCTTAGAACTATAGCTGTAGATAGTAACAAGCTTCCCGTAGACTGTGTCATCCTTCATGACACGGTGACAGCTCCTGGTGGGCTGCGTCCCCTGATCCCCTAACACGTGCTGTATAGCCTGTACCCTAGTTAGGTTCCGGGCTTGCTTCCTTCCCTCCACTGGGGTCTTATGTGTGTCCCCAGTCACTTTAATTATTCTCATCTTGCGTTAAAAGATTGGCGCGTTTGACCACTGAGAGTATCTCTCCACGCTTGATGTGTCTAAGCTGATAGGTCATTGGGCTCATCATGGTACCACTGCTTACTGCATCTTCTACGTCGTCCTCTACTTGGCTTCAACGAGCTTCATTCTGGAATTTCCGAAGTCCTGACATGACGACGAATCGGCTGGTGGATGTGCGCACCCCTTCGGCCTCTGCTTGCATTGGTGAGAATCCTTCCGCCATCGTGGAAGTAACCCCCCCCAGTCATTCCTCCATCTTCTCTTCCTTTTCCTCCCTGCCGTCTGTCGCCTCCTCCCGTCTGTCGTAGATGACTGTGACGTGCAGACTCAAGTCGGCGACTAGCCTGGACATCGGTGGAGATACCCTGTCTTCGTCTGCTCGCGTCCTTGACGTCGCTATCATATCTCCGGTGTTTGCGGCTCTGCCTGCGGAACCGGAGGTTGCCAAGCCGACCAAGCTCCCTGCTGATGTCTACGTCGTCTGTGCCCCCTTTGCTCTGCCCAGCCGACGGTCGGCTACTGGCATGAGCTTGCGCTCTAGTGGCTCTGTGCTACCTTCTGGAGAATTTTTTCGATCAAGCTGGCGGATCATCTGCTCTATCTGGCGGATCATCAGCTCTATCTGGCGGGTAAGTCGAGCGATAGAGGGGGGGATACTTGGGATTGACTGATCATCGACGGCGGGATATTAGGACCTTTACATGCCTCGGCTCTGCTCTTCGCATCCTAGCGATAAATTTTCGAATTCTGCCATTGCGATTTGCGATTTTCTGCCCTTGCGATTGGCGACTTTCTGCACTTTCATCCTCGTCTCCATTTTCCCATACCTCAAATCTCGACTTAGCCCTAACGCTTCCCTACCTTCTGTGATCCCAGGTTTCGCAGCGCCGGACTTCGCCCATGCTAAAGGCCGAAGTGGACGCCGTCCTGGCCCTAGTCCAGCGGCCGTCCAGCGGCCGTGGAGGTTCTTTGGCATGATATCTTGGTGGATATTTTTTCTCTCTTAGGATCCTTGGGACCCCTGGGTGCGTTCCGTGGTTCGACAGAGGTCGCGTTCTTTGTCTTACCGTGCCCCTGGTCCTTCCCCTGGGTGCCCCCCTTAGGTGTATGCCTTACCTACATGGGTTTGTGTTCAAGTGTTTGAGTTCTGATAGGGCTTAGGATTTTTTAGTTAAGTGGTATCGAGTAATGGTTGAAATCGTTTGGTGCTGTGCATTATTATCGATGGTATACACTGCTCAGCAGAACGCAACTGTGGAGAGGTACAATGGGGTCTTGCAGAACATAGCAAGGAGTATCCACTTGGAGTCTATGCTAGCTAAGTCTTTCTGGCCCTATGCCTTCCTCCGTGCTTGTTACCTACGTAACCTGCTGCCCAATCAGGGTGACAAGACTCTATACGAGTTGTTCTTTGGGGTTCTACCTGATGTGTCGTTGTTACGAGTGTATAGTTGCCATTGCTCGTTTGAAGTAAATGGGATATTGCGTAACAAGCTAGTCGAAAGGGCGTTATTTGGTAGACTGGTTGGGTATTCCCTGGTGAGTGAGGTTTATTATATTTGGGTTTACGATGTTGCGCCAGGTAGTAGAGAGTAGTGATGTACTCTCTATATCCAGTTAAGTCTAGACTGTCTTCCTGGGCTCTCCCATTAGTATGGGTCCCCGTGCTCGCTTGCATCCCTCCTGTCATCAAACGGTGATATGTTACGTGTCGCCGGTAATTCCCTACGCCCTTTAGCAACCCCAATTGTTGATGGCTGTCCTGGGTGGGGTGTATCCAGATTGCATCCCAGGTCAGCGACTGATCATGCTGTATTGTGTGTGAAGTTTTAGGGCGGGTGGGAGTTGTATTTCCGAATTTTAATTTAGCCGAATCTCAGGGGGTCGCCAGGCCCTCCTCTGCGCCACATTCCGTCGGCGAAGCTCTAGGATTAGGACAGCCTCAGGTCATAGTGGTGCCTGATATAGGTCCAGTGTCTAATAGTCGCCACCCCCCGTCCACCTGTTCGGATGGCTTCAGGCGTTGTTGATCCCTTCGCCTCCTGTCGTCCCTGGTGGTTTATACCGGACAAGGCATTGCGATGATTTAGCCGTCACGTGGAGTGAGTGATGATCTTGAACACTAGTCTGGCTCTGATACTGCGTATGGCTGGGGTGTTACAGTCAACCCAGGATTCATTGATTTAGAGGCAAAGAATGCATACCCTGCAGGCAGTGCTCAGCCTGTCCTGGGGGTTGTACTACCTGATAGCCCCCTTGGGGCTGTCAAATTGATGGTGCTGATGGTTCTCAGACGTAGGTTAACATGGCCCTATGTGTGGGTGCCTATTCCTCAGCACCTCCTGGACTGTCTTATAGGGTAGTCTAGATTGGTGGAGCGTTACGACGCTTTGTTTAGGCAGCTTCCTTTCAGCTGTCTTTCTTGGTTTTGGTGGAAGGTGGTAATTAATTCAGACCACCGTTATAGCGTCTTGATGGTTTCTGACTCTTAGTTCCATAGGCAGATGGTTCATTCGGTGGAGCTCATCATAGATTAGCTATTTCTTTTTACTCCACACTGTTTTTAGATCACCAGCCCCTCAAGTGATTAGAACTTTTTGTGGAGTGTAGTAGTTGTTTCCCTTCGGATTTTACTGTGAATTGGTGGGCTGGGTAATCTTGCCGTTGTACTTGCAGATGTACCGCCGCTCACCTCTTTCTTGTTCTTCCGAATGTATTCCAAGCACCTTTTCAATCTATTATTTGCAGTCAATTCTTTGAAGTCCTTTTTTCTGCGTTTACTATTTTCAGGTGGACAATAGGTTTTCTGTACTGTGTCTGTACATCTAACCTTCTATTGTTCATTGAAATTGAAATTGAAATTGTTACATCCGAAATTGTTCATTGAACTGTGTTTCCTTTGTTGGTTACAAGTTTCTTGAGAATTTTAACGTCGCATCCTTTGGATTTTTTCAGTTGCTGCAGGTTTGGTTTGCTTGTGGTTAGGCGCTTGGTTTGTCTTGAGTGCACAAGTTCTTTGCGGTGCGATACCCACCTCCTAGAATGTTGTTGGTTAGTGCCGTAGCTGGGGATTTATGATAATTAACTTTCATAAATTTTCTTACTTCCATCTTTGAGTAAGAAACCAGTTCATCATGGTTTTTTCATCCCAACCTAGTCATGAATTCTATGCTAAGAATAGTTTTTGAGGTAGTGGATTTTTCCATCGACTTTATTTTTCCATAGTAGACTTTAGTGTCCCCTTGTCTGCGTCCTCTTGTCTGCGTCCTTTAGGCTTTGATTCTCTCGTGTGCTGCTCTCACACGATATTTCAGTCTTCTCTTTGGGTTAAGTTCTCGGTTCTTTCAGTCACCGTTGTTCCCCTTCCTTTGGTATAAGGTTTGATTTCTGTTTGACCTCCCTGTGCTTTTCTGGTTTGGTGCCTACTATTCTGGATAAATAGAATTTTTGCGCTTACCATGGATGGTTACATATCCATTTTGTTTTCAGCCCAGCTCGGTATGATCCAAGTTTTTTGCTGCTACAATTTCGGAGTACTGCAGTGGTTTTTTTGTACATCCTTTCTCATCCTTTTATTTTAGTCAAGGCTTTCTTCTGGTTTCTTGTTTTTCAGCCGTTCCTTAATTTTTTGTTTGCTACCTGTTTATCGTTCTCTGACCCTGGTGTCATAGGTGGAGAAGTAGTATTGTATGTCACCTGCGTCATAGGTGGAGTATCAGCATCAATTGCGGTTCACTTGATCGTTTTATGTCTTGGTGACTTCTACTGTACTTCCTTAGAACTATAGCTGTAGATAGTAACAAGCTTCCCGTAGACTGTGTCATCCTTCATGACACGGTGACAGCTCCTGGTGGGCTGCGTCCCCTGATCCCCTAACACGTGCTGTATAGCCTGTACCCTAGTTAGGTTCCGGGCTTGCTTCCTTCCCTCCACTGGGGTCTTATGTGTGTCCCCAGTCACTTTAATTATTCTCATCTTGCGTTAAAAGATTGGCGCGTTTGACCGCTGCGAGTATCTCTCCACTCTTGAAGTGTCTAAGCTGATAAGCCCTGAGCGTATTTCGCGATTATCAAGTATCTGCTCTCCAGATAGGGGATATTAGTGTGTTGCGTTCGAATATTTTGCTAAAAGAGGGTATTGAACTGCGTAGTAGAGTGTTGAGTACAGATATCTGACAATAAGACAGCAGCTAGTTGCAAGCCACAGGATAAGGCTCTGAATCCAGGTAGAGTGACCACTGACCAGGGTGCTGGCATGAGCTGGTGCGTGCTAGCCCAAGCATTGCCCCATGCAGATCTGCACACGTACATGGTCCAATGCAATCCCCATCGTTGTGCCAGGCACATCTGCACGCATGCACAGTCCCTTGTAATCCGCATTTCTGCACTATGAACGTCTCCACACATGCACACGCAGTACCACACAATCCCCATCAATGTACTAGGCACATCCACACACATGCACAGTCCCATGCGATCCCCATCGCCCCATCGGTGCACCATGCACATCCAGACAATCACACGCACAGTACCAAGCAATCCCCATCATTGTAACAGGCACATCCAAAACAAAAGGTATTACTCAACTGCTACTACTCCTTCTTCTGCAGAGGGCGATCCTTGAATTTACTGCGGTACAGGAGCCTCCCAACCAATGCAGGGAACTATTGTATACAGGTATGGGATTGGTGAGAGTGGTGGAGGGGGTGGAGGGTTGGATGGAGCGTATGGGGGAGCGTTGGGTGGATACCAACCTGTGAACACCCCACACCCTACACCCTTGACCCGAGCACGATGCTGTCAACAATCAAAACACTCCATTGACCAGAATCAATGTGTTTCAGAAGACTTTGAAGATGGATTGAGATGTGGATCCCATGTAGGATGTTGAGGTTTTGACATTTCTACTACACTGCATGGGTATTTCCTGGATCAAAGCTAAAGAGAGATGGTGTGTTTACCCTGTGCGCCTCAATGAACGGACCCAAACATTTATTGGCTGCTACACTGATGAAGAAGAGGCCGCCCTAGCATATGATGCTGTCGCCATTACTCTCGGGTAAGTCCCCCCCTCCCTCTCTCTCTCTCTCTCTCTCTCTCTCTCTCTCTCTCTCTCTCTCTCTCTCTCTCTCTCTCTCTCTCTCCTCCTTATCCCCCATCGCTATACCCGTATGCGCAACATGTAATGGCAAGAATAAACATTGGCAAATGTGGTTTTTAACCTTATTTCATGGATCACAAATGTGTGGCAAAACTAATTTGGCAAAGGGTTTGGGTCTGGGACTTCCTCAAATTTTGACTTGGAAACTTTTGGCAAAGCTCCAATTTGCTTGTAACATTTCCTTCTTCCATGTTTAAAAGTAGGTTGCTTGGGAATGCTTTAAAAAAAAGTTCCTCTTGGTCATAGTCTGGAAAAGAAATGATTCAAATCAGGGCTCTGCCTGGCTAACGGTGTACCAATTAAATCAGGAACAATGAAAATCAATTAAATCAAGGAAGCATTAACTGCAAATCAGGAGCAGAGGTTAGCACGGTAGTCATGCCAGAAACATTAATTAAATCAGAACAATTTAAATCATTTCTTGCAAGATAGGCATCCTCTGCGTGCAAAGGTACACTCCTTGCAGCCAAGTAGCTGTGCACCGGCGCTTGCGGTTGACCACCTGCTCCTCGTTCTCAGTTACGGCTAGTTCTGAGAAAAGACGATACTTTTAAGCAGCATCCACGATGAGTAGATAAGCCAGTGGGCCGTGCGGTGAGCTATTTATGCGTGGAGAATGTTCGAATCCCGCGTACTGCTGCCGAGTACACTTGAGGCGGTTAAAAGCGTGATTGGTGTAACTTGGCAAACGCCGGTGACCTGGGACCGGCTCACTTACGTGCTGAAACGACGTTGGCAAATGGTCGTTTGCCAAATCATTTGCCATTACATGTTGCGCATACGGCATGGTTACTCTCCTCCCCACCCCACCCCACCCCACCCTCTCTCACCCCTCCTCATCAAACATTGCTCTAGGGTGACTTCCTCCCCCAATCTCTACCCTCTCCTCGTCATACATTAAAGTACCTACCACCTTGTAGTGTCTCTGTCAGCGTATACTTCATGTACTAGATTCAAATGCATAAGAAGGTATTTTCTTATTACTGCTACCGCCAAAGTTGGCAAGCAGCATCATGGCTCAAGCCATGCAAAATTGCATACTTCAATTGCTTCCAATTAAATTGAATTAAATTCAAAGAAAGCTTTTGTATGATGATGCCTCTTGATTATTCGGTTGAGGTGAGCGACAGAACCTGTCGTCCTATTATTTCCCTTTAATCCTACCAAGTTACCAATTCAATGCAAGCCACCTTCACGCATCCAGGATTGTTTGCGATTTGCTGGTTTCCAGTTCGTAGAGTGTTCTTATGATCAGCCCTTCCTGATACACACACACACATTCCACATACAGGAATGCTGATGGTCTTAATTTCCCCGAGAAAGTGTCGGAGGCCAAGCTCACTGATGCGCTGCTCCTCAAGCTGGTCAAGACCACTGACAAGGACAAGGTCGAGGAGCTCGTTGATCAACATCAAACAGATGATGGCAATCCATCAATCCATCAATCCATCCATCCATCCATCAATCCATCCATCAATCCGTCAATCAATCCATCAATCCATCTGGAGGCAGTGCCTTATACTGCGGTGGCAGTGCAATGAGCGGAGAGTATAAGGTCCTTCTCAACAGGAACTTGAATCCAATGCCTGAGGTGCGAGACTGGAGGGGGGTTATGGCTTGGCTTGGGGTTTGAGTTGAGGTTGGGGGAGATATTGGTTGGGGGATGAATGTGTTGTGAATAACTTCATAACCGTGGGTATCACACTGGGGGACTTGAAATTGGAAGACAATTAGATGCCCTGACCCCCAGCGTTGGCTGAAAAAACTATGTAGCAATCTGATCCAATTAGCACGGTAATCAAGTTATCTAAATTCAGTAGCAAGCTCGCTACGTGTTGTTCGAGGGTACCAAATTGTTTTTTAGATGTCGCTGTTTTCAAAATCTACGTATCATGAATCTATGTTGAATAATAATATAAAAAGCCCAAATATACGTCTGGTGATCTACATTTACAACATATTGGACCCTCTGAAATCTGTGCTTCAGACGTGAAACACGATGCTTAAACCAACCCTGGCGTGGGAGTAATTTTTGTTTTAGTTGTGACCGGTTGTGAAATGAATTTCACCCCAGGAGGTGGGTCTCCCGACATAAACCAGGAACCTATGATTCAGTTCTGAATGGCGATGCCCCTCCTACAAAATAGTAGGCGAACTTAGGTATACTTGTTTTTGCACAGGGCACATTAATATGATGCAGCCTACATGTTAAAAAAAAATCAAGGGCCTCCTTGATTTACTGATATACCACACACACACACATATATATATATATATATATATATATATATATATATATATATATATATATATATATATATATATATATATATATACTAGTACGGTAGCCCGTGTGGCCGGTGGCCACCCACCACCCAGGCCATGGGTCTTAGTCAGGTTTGGGTTACATAACGGGTAACGCCCTTGTATGCCCCCCCTCCCCCCCCCCCCCCCCTCCCTTACACACAGTCAAGAAATCAGCCATCTCAGCCCTTGCTCGACGCTCCCCTGCCTCTCCCCCCCCCTCCCCCCCCGCACACACACTTCTTCTCCCTACCTATTCCCCTTCTGCTTCAGGTGTGGCCTCCCACCCTGTCATACACACATACCACCACCACCCTCCCCCCCATTCTGACCTCTCCCTACCCCTCACCCACCCATCCACACGCACTCTCTTTCTCTCACCTTACCCCCCACCACCCTCCCTTCCCCCCACCACCAACACGCACACACAATCTTCTTCTCCCTACCTCGTACCCTTCACTTCACCCTATGGGATTCAATCGTGCAGAAAGAGGGAACCGCTGTGCTTCGAACCTACCAACATTGCGAGCGCTCAGTCGCTCAGATTCCGATCGCCCCGAGAACACCGGACCGGTGCAATTGCATGGCTACAAACCTGCAGCTTCGTCTTCTCGTACAGTGCCCCTGTCGAGACTCGATCAACTCAGAACAGCAAAAATCGCAGCAACGTACTTCATATTCTATGCAACGAAAAGAGCTTGCAAAGATGGGATGATCGTGGCAAGCGCGAGAGTGTCCAGGGGGACGGAATGGCCATGGCGATCTGAACAAAGGTAATTAATCGCAACTGGATGCCAATCACTACGAATGTGATGCGATGGCATGGCAAAATTGCGCATGCGTGAGATGAATGGTGGCAACGCTCGCAGACGGAGAAAAAAAGCATCACGATATGAAGGTCTGGCTTGATTATGATCCTGGCATAATTCCTCAGGCTGGGCAGCATCGTCTTAGCGCCTGGATTGGTTACCAGCTTCGTGTTCCTCCTCAGGCACGGTAGCTCGTTCCTGACTCCTTGCGAGATTACCAGCATGACGTAGCTCCTCGGATCGGGCAGCGCGGGCATCACGTCGACGCTAGTTGGCTATTTCCCTGTCTTCCTTGCTCTGGCAAGCTAGCTTTGAGCGCTTGCTGGCGTTTTTGCGGGCCCTCCTGTCCATTATGACCGTTGCCATGCATCATGGTCGCATTATCCGTGAAGAACTGAAATATATTATTCCGAGCGCCATGCCAAGCCATATGAGGGTCGGCTGGTGACCTCCGAGGAGAGGATCTTCTGATTCTAAATGTCTTGCCGTCATAGTTTCGGAGGCAATTGTGGACTTGCTGTGAGCGCGCGCGCTTAGCTTAGCGAATCTGCAGTTTTGGTGTTTGAAAATTCCGCTAGGCGGGGAGTTGCTAGTTGGGTGAACGAAAAGTTGGTTGCAAGTCGGTTACACTTCGCACGTGGGCACGCGATGATGACACCACCACGACCACCGCGACCACCACGACCATGATTTCTTTATATATATAGATATGTTGTGGCCATACATCTATATTTTCCGCACCCTACAAATTTACAATTCAGTGGCAATGGCAATCGCGTCCTCAGTCAAATGCTTTTTTTTAGGCCAATGAAAGATTTGTTTTCATCAGCACTTCTTGATAAGTTAACTTTGACTGTATTTTATTTATTTTGATTGAAAGGGTTTTCACCCCAGGAGGCAGGCCCCACAAAAACCAGTGCCACCAAGGGTTTAGAATGACTTGAACTTGAACTCGGTAACATGGATCCAGCCTGTTCAGGCTGCTCGCCGACTTTGGCAGTGATGACAACATTCAAATCACGATCATTTCAAACTTGATTTCCCGAGGTTGGGCAAGTTCCTTGATCCTATCTGCCCACCCCAGGGTCTGTAACAAACTTGAATTTGAACTTGGTTACATGGCTCTAGCTTGGTAAAGCTGCTCACCGTCTTAAAGAAACATCAATAGTTAAAGCAAAGATGAATATTAAAATAAATGTTACGTCTTAAGACTTGGCGTGAGGTTGAGGGGGCCAGCCCATTCGCTTGCGCAAGGGCCAACCACCAACTCCAAACATAGCGCTTATACAAGTATGCTTCATGCAATCTCTTCATATAATAAATGATAGACAAAGGCAACTTCTCCCGGCCTGCCAGGTCAGCCTGATATTCTGTATTTGGGAGTGTGGTGTAGTAGTGTTTATACTATCCATTTGTACTCCTTCCACAGACGGTGAGCAGCCCCAAGCCTGATAAACCATGTGTATTTATTTTACATTCCAAAGGGGTAGCCAGTTAGGCTAAAGGCACTTTCCCAACCTCAGATAATCAACATGATTCTCAATTACATGGAAGGCCTATAAACAAGCACTATAAGATATGGTAGATCATGTAGGGGGGGGGGGGGGTTCTCGTTTTAGCTAGGCATAGCATCTTGAAGAAATATATAAAAAAAATCAATCTCTTGCAAAAAAAATTAATTTCCCATTTGCTCTATCAACACCCTAACAAAAACATACATGAGGCTGCATGAGAGTAAAATAATCAAAACCGGAAAAATACACTTCGGCAGTTATATTCCGATACCGACTATAAACGTGTGGAATGTGGAATTCTGCGATTCCACATTCAGAACCTTTATGAATGGAAATGGCACTAAGACTTTTTGGAGCAACCTAGCCGACTATCTTTCTACTTGTAGAAGAGCAAGACAGGAAGCCCTGGACTGCTTAGTGGCACCGTAATTTATTATCCCTTTTTTTCTTCTTGTGACTTCTCATTTGTTAGCTTCATACCTCCGCCACTGTAAGTGGTTGAGATCTGGGTCCTGATCTAGGGGGTTTAATACCTACGCCACCAAAACGGTGGTTGGGAGTTTGGTTTGTTTGTCCTCGACACACCCCTGACGTAATGGGGTTTTTGCTTTGTGGGTGCTTTTTCTTTTTGTTTAAAGCACAGAGTCTCATACACCCTCGCGGTGTCAAGTAGACTTTAACATGTAATGTAATGTAATGTAATGCAATGTAATATTTCCCCAAACAACATTTATCATTTTGTGAAAAGTACCATGAGTTAACTGGCGACGTTACATATATGCAATTGTGTACATATCTGTCATATATATATAGGGGATATATTATATATATATATATATATATATATCATATAATCATATATAGGGGGTTTAATCCCTGCGCCACCAAAACGGTGGTTGGGAGTTTGATTTGTTTATCCTCGACACACCCCTGATGTTATGGTTGTTTTTGCTCTGTGGGTGTTTTTTCTTTTTGTTTAAAGCACAGAGTCTCATACAACCTCGCGGTGTCAAGTAGACTTTAACAAGTAATGTAATGTAATAGCCCCAAATCCTCCCAAACCAACATTTCCAAACCTGTGAATACGACCATGAGCTCACTGGCAGTGTGGTAGGAAGGACTAGGAAGAAGCTTGCACCAAGGGGTTTCAAAGAAGAAGGCGAACATGAGTGAGAGTAGTGAGGAGGAGCTACCCATGCACGATGATGGCGACGCGGAAACTGTAGACGGTGGTATCAACGATGACTATGAGGGAGCTATCCAGGAGGATGAGGGTACTGATGATGTGCAGGGCCAGGGTCTAGCTGCTGCCAGCAGTCAGCAAGATAGTTCAGGGCCCAGGAAGAGGGGGAAGAGGGCGAGGAGGGGTGAAGGGATCAGGGGGGAAAAAGATGCCAAGCCCCCTCAGGAAGTACATGCTGGGAGCAGGGGTCATGGTGGGGTTGGGGACCCCCTGGTGATTTGTGATCAGCAGCAGCAGATTTTGTATACTCGTGGGCTGATGGCTCCTGCGGATCTGCAAAGCGCTGTTGTAGTGAAGGAGGAGCTAGAATGTCGGGATCAAGCTGGTGGTGCTCATCCTGGCCTTGTATTCTCTGCCCAGGCATTCATATTCCCCGCTCAGTCTCCTGCATTATCTTCCCAAGAGCTTGCTTTAGTCCTCCCTACAAGCATGGACACCCAACTTGGCCCTAGCCTGCTGGACACAATGGCCTTTGAGAGCATCAGTGGCTGGATACCACTAGAGGGTAGTGAAATTGTAAATGAGGATGAGCCACATGCTCAGCCACCGCATTCTCAGCTACCACACGCCCAGCTACCTCATATTGGTGGGCTGTTGGCTTCTGCGGATCTGCAAAGCGTTGTGGTGGTAAAGCAGGAAACAGCCAGACTGTTTAGAGCAAGCTGATGGGGCTCATCCGTCCTGGCCTTGAGTTTCCCACCCCATCCTGCTCTACCTCATCATGACATTACCTTTGAATCGTGGATTGGTGGCATGGCATTACCTTTGAATGGTGACATGACATAACCTTTGAATGGTGGCAATGTAACTGGGACCCTGGAACAAGATGGAGTGCCTTTTAGTGATGGCAAGGTAAAAAGGTGACTAGGTAACACTATTACAATATGGATTACCTTTGAATGGTGGCAAGGTCGAGAAGCACATGTTTCTATCCAGTCCAACAGTGCAGTAAGATATTACACTTCACAGTGCAGATAGAGTAAAACAGATTGAATATGCAGACATGCCAGTACAGGATAAGAGCTATATATGATCTCACATCACAAGTTCGCAACGCCTTGGCTGTAGCCATAGAAACAGATGTACTAGTTGAGCATGCCAACTTGGTACTGACTAGGGTTGTTCAAAGGGCGAATCTTGGGATACCCACACTCCAGGTGTTCAGGTTATCTTGCGCACACGCCACCAAGTTTAGGGCTTAGGGTTTAGGGTTTAGGATTTAGGCACTTGCCGACACGTTAGAGACTTTGGGGGCTTGCTTAGGCGGGTCAGAAAAGCTGCTAGGAGCAACCCGAAAACTACTAGGAAAATCATGATGCTATGTAGAGTCATTGGGATTTTACTTAGAGTAACCCTGGGCAAGTTAAGAACGCATTGACACCTGGACGTTTGGAATGTAAAATTTAAAATTGGGAATTTCGAATATGTTGCTGACTTGCGGCATGCATAGATATGACACCCTTAGAGGTCAGGTCGTCCTGCTTAACTACAGTTGGCAGCAATGAAAAGGAACTAGACCGATGGGACATATCGAAAGGACAGACTCGAGATGTTCAGTTAGACTAGTAGCAGGCTATCTTGCTGCACTCCCCCCCTCCTTTGAAAGGGAAGCGTCCTCGATTCCGGATCCAGAACACGATCCGGGCACTACACCAGGGCACTACACCTGCCGCTGGGCTCGATCGGGACAGCAACCTCCAGGCCCCCCTGGCAACCTCCGTCTATCGTGAACTGTTATCCTTCGGAACCAAAGTTTCTTCGATCGTTCTTGATCATACTTACTTGAAAGACAGCTTGTTCATATTATGGTAACTGGTGAAGGATTGTGTTTTGGAGGGTTTATCATAAACTCGACCTCTAACCGGGCCTTTCTTTCGGGAAGATGTTTGGAAACATTGCACCAGTTAAGCAGTCTTTTGTATCTGGCCAGGTCCGCTACAAATGGATCAACGTGGCAAATGCGCTGTGCAGCACTTTCTCGCAATTCAGACGCTAATTTCAGCGTTTATTACGCATCTTGCCGCTGCTGCCCCAAAGATTGAAGGCTGACACGTCAGCCAACGGTCTCGTAACTAACTCGCTTCCGTTGGTACCAGAGATAAGTATCTGTGTAGGGTAACGATCCGGCGACTGCCAGCGATTGTTAAGCGCGAGAATCAGAGACGAGGAAAACGAGAAGAAATGAACCCAAAGACTTGTTACAGATCAGGCAGAAGCCAGTGATTGTTACAGCGTCAGAAGTTGTAGAAATGTCCGAACATCAGCTTATATCTCGGGGTAGAATAATCGAGAAGTTCATAACGAAACCTAAACCCTATAGTGAACGGTTCACAGAAACCTACGAACCTCACACGAAGCCTCGGAGAAGTTTCTCGACTAACAACTCGTGGAAGGTTCTCGACTAACAACTCAACTAATACACTATATACTCCCCCTCTTATAGACAGGTATGTCCTCATAGCTAGCTACGCAACACAGGAGGACATGGGGGAAAACTAAGGAATATCGAAGCGAACAACTTTCGGGATCTTTGCTTTATGCTTGCGAGCAAAGGACAGGAAAGTAGGAGTAAGAGTAAAAGTATGATACTCAGGAGAACGCAAAAAGACCTTCATTGCATCTAAGGAATTCAGATTCCGGTAAGGTTCCCATGTGTCTTCAGAAGGGTCTTGGTAAGGTGGGGCCCATTTCACCAGAAAGAAGATATTGTCGGCCTTGGGACGAGCACGGGATGTAGGGTCTTGTGCAATCTTAACATCCAGAATGCGATCCACTTCATATGCGTCACCATACACATAGTCCTTAGCAGCCGGAATAGGCTGATTTGGGATATGGCGGCCAGGAAACTCATCCTCATTGTTAGGGGTCCAGGGAAGAAGACGAGAAACATGGAACACAGGGTGCACACGTGACATAGAAGAAGGCAAGTCCAACTTATAGGCTGTGGGATCCGTTGTCGGGATACTCTCAAGCACGGTGAAGGGACCAAGGAACCGATGTCGAAGCTTGGCTGAAGGCTGGTCATATAGAGAGATGAAGTCAGAGGACAAGCGAACCTGATCTCCGACACTGAATTGTAGAGGACGGCGGTGTCGGTTAGCATATTCTGCTTGCTGAGCCTTTGAAAACTCCAACTCCCGGGTGACTGACGCTTGGACGTCCTTGAGATGACTAATATAATCAGTAGCCTCAGACGACACATCAGAGGTAACGATGAGGGCGGCTGGAGAAGCTGGATGGAAGCCATAGTTGGCATAGAATGGGGTGGTGCCAATGGAGCGGTGATGGCTGTTGTTGTACGCAAACTCAGCCAAAGGAAGCCATGTAGTCCAATCTTCATGCATAGGGGCTGTATAAGCTCGGAGAATCTGCTCAATGGTGCGATGAGTGCGCTCTGTCTGACCATCTGTTTGGGGATGGTGTGCTGTTGACATGTTCAGGGTAGTACCAAGAGCAGCAAACAAAGCACGCCAGAACTCACTGTTGAACCTGGGGTCTCGGTCGCTCACAAGAAATGTAGACAGCCCATGCTTAGCGTAGACATGATCGAGGTAGACATTGGCAAGCTGAGCAGCAGTGATGGTCTTAATGCGGACAAAGATAGCCTGTTTGGTCAACATGCAAACAAAGGTAGCAATGGCATCATATGTAACTCCGTCATAGCACACGCTCCGGGGCAGATCAGTGATTAAATCAACAGATACATGACTCCAAGGGCGGGAAGGAACGTCATGTGGGCGTAGTTGACCAGGAGAGCACATGGAGCTTGGCTTGGTTCGTTGGCAAGTCGGACAGCTAGCAACATAGGACCGCACGGTGCGTGTCATACGCGGCCACCAGAACTTGTCAGCAACAGCATTCAGAGTCTTGTGAAATCCAGGGTGTCCAGCAGAAGGTACATCGTGATACTCATGCAAAATACGGAGTCGTAGCTCAGGTATATTGGGGACGCACAATCGACCCTTGAAATACCAGAGATCATTGCGTTTCTCAAGGAAAGAAGGACGCTTAGGATTTTCTGGCTGAGCATACAAAGGATCATCAGAGTAGCCAAGGGCGATATCATGCTGGATGGGGTCAGAGATGATTACCTGGTGGGGCAGCAGGTCCACAATCTCGGCAAGAAAAAGACGTGAAAGCGCATCAGCTTGGTTCTCGGGTCCAGGCTTGTAAACAATGGTCATGTTCGGCTGGAACGGAGCCAGATCTTGAGACCACCTCGCTTGCCGCTTGGACAAATCACGCTGAGTGAAGAAATACTTGAGGGAGTGGTGGTCGGTGTAGAGATGGAAATGCTTGCAGCCCTCCAAGTAGTGACGGAATTTTTTGACACCGTGTACAACTGCTAGTAGCTCCTGTTCATGCACAGCGTAGTCCTTCTCAGCAGGCTTGTACTTCCTGGATTCATATGCAACTGGCTGGGGGCCTTTGCCCTGATCTTGGAGCAACACAGCTCCCACGCCTAAACCAGAGGCATCCGTGTAAAGCTCTAAGGTAGCAGTCGTCCCAGTGAAGGGAATCACAAGCAATGGAGCCTGAATCAATGCTGCTTTGAGAATATGAAATGCATCCACAGCTGGCTGAGGAAGTGGGTGCGGGAAGGGCTTTGAGGTCTTGGTCAGCTCCGTCAAAGGTGCAGCTATCTTAGCATAGTCCTTGATGAAGCGACGAGAAAATCCAGTGAAACCAAGGAAGGATCTTGTAGACTGTGAGTCATGGGGAAGACTCCAGTCAGCAACAGCAGCAATCTTCTTGGGGTCCACGCTGAGGCCGTCAGATGAAACTTGGAAGCCTAGGAAAACAGTCTTGGGCTGGGCGAAGGTGCACTTGGATATCTTGACATGAAGATTGGCAGCTGCCAGCTTCTTCAATACCAATTCAATGTGTTCCAAATGTTCCTCCTCAGTCTTGGAGTAAATAAGTATATCATCAAGGTAGACGACGACAAACTTGTCCAAATACTCCCTTAGCTCATTGTTCATAAGTCGCATAAAGGTGGCAGGAGCATTTGTAAGCCCAAAAGGCATGACCAAAAACTCAAACTGACCGTAGCGGGTCTTGAACGCTGTCTTGTGGATATCATCCGGATGCATCTTCACTTGGTGGTACCCACTCCACAAATCCAGGGATGTGAAATACTTGGCTCCATGTAACTGGTCAAGAAGTTCATCGATGCGAGGCAAGGGGTATCTGTCCTTGATAGTGATAGCATTGAGGGCACGGTAGTCAATGCAGAACCTCCATGATCCATCAGCCTTTAGGGAAAACAGAACTGGGGCACCAAAGTCAGACCTAGAAGGCCGAATCCATCCCTTAGCTAGGTAGTCCTCTAGCTGCCGTTGTAACTCCTCAAGCTCAGCAGGAGACATCCTCCATGTACGCTGTTGCGGCGGGGTAGATCCAGGCTGAAGGGGTATACGATGCAACGGTACTGTCTCGTTCAGGCCGGTAGGGGCAGCAAAATATGGCTGAAACCTTGCTAATAGGCTGTGCAACTCAGACTGTTTGGCTGGGGGAAATGCTGTGTTTACAGGCTTGAATGGGTCTGGTTTCTTGTGATTGGTCTGTCGTTTCTTTGAGAATTCCTAGAAACGTACGATTACCAGGCTGGCGTAATGCCTTACGCATGCGCTTCACCTTGACCAAATTGATGCATGGGTTTGCTTGCACAGTTGAGTTGGCTTCAAGATAGAATGGAGAGATGATGGTGCGAGTAGGGTAGTCAATGTTGGGGTTCACATCTGCCAACCAAGGCATTCCTAGAATGATGTCATACTCTTGAATATCTGTGCACACAAAAGAACGGGTTGAAGTGTGCGGGCCCATGCAGAGTGTTACCTTTGGTAGCTCAGTGGCTGTAGCCTGCAACATTCCATTAGCAAGGCGAATCCGCATGGTGTCCCTCTTAGCAGTTTCCAGCTGACATGCTTGAACAAAGCGCCTTGATACGAAGTCACGCTGAGCTCCAGAGTCCAAAAGAATCTTGACAGGTAGTCCATCTAGGGTGCCATGGAAGACCAGTAGATCATGGCCATGGTTACGGGCAGCAACAGAACAGAGGTTGATGATCTTGGGCAAGTTTGGGGGTTGAGGATAATCACTCAAAGGGGAAGATGGCATAGAAGGGGAATCCAGAGTAGAAGGTGAAGGATTATCAGGGGTATCTTGGGAATAATCCACAGTTGGGGAAGAAGCATTATCTGAGTCCTTGGGATCCGAGGATAAAGAACGCCGAAAACGTCTTGGGGCAACTGGGATAATCTTGGTCCGGTGGGTGATCCGAGGAAATCTGGTACCAGGGATAATACGTTGTTCCGCAGGTGTCTTGGGCAGCGAACAAACTGCCGACTGAAACTCGGCGTCCCGGGTTGTTCCGTCCCGAGCCGAGATACTCAGTTTTTTCGGTGTGCTGGGGAAGGGCTCCTAGTCGAGGCGAACCTGCCAGTCGGGGAGGAGTCATACTGGGTGCATTCTCTGGAAAAATGTCCTGGTTTGCGGCAGCGGAAACAGGCGCCTGCGCGACGTAGACGTTCGCGCTCCTCATCAGTCAAACGGTTAAGGCTTGCAGTCCTCAGGGGAGAGTTGGCGCGTGGATGTGGAGTCTGGGGCCTACCCTTCCTGGGCGCGTCCCCGTGGCCCAGGTGTCCCAGCTCCATGGGTGTCGAGCTATTTACAGGGCGAGACGGCAGGGGTCTGTCGCGCTCCATGTACTGAGGGCGAGCACCACTCGGACGGGCCATCAAGACTTGGTCGCACTGGTGAGCAAGGCTGGAAATCTCCTCCCACTTGGTGTCCTCAGATATCTTCCCGGTGAGCATCTCTCGGATCGAAAGCTTCAAACCTTGAAGATAGTCAAAGCGAAGATCCTTCCAGTGCCGCTCAGGGAGGTCCTTGATGATCCTTGTGAACGCGTCTGAATAGTCCAGCACAGATCTGGTCTGCTGTAGCTTCGCCAATTTCTCTCGGGCAGTTGCCTCAGGAAACGGCTAACCCAGCTTCTTCTGCAGTTCCGCCGCGAAGCTGTCGAAGGTTCCAAATCCACCAGAGCTCTGGAAAGCAGGATTAGCGGGCGCGGCCAGGCAAGTACGCCACCACGCATTAGCCTTGTCTTCCAAGAACGTAGACGCATAGGCCACAGATGCAGAGTGGTCGAGGTTAAATCCCGCAAGTTGGAGAGCCACACGCGTATTGACAATCCAATCGGGGACGTCAGACCTTCTCTTCGCAGAGAGACGAGTGGGCAACGGAGGTTTTACCCCTGTGGGCAAGAACTGCGGCTTCTCTGCCTTGAGGGCCTTTAGCTCCGCCTCCAAAGCTGCGATGCGTTGATCAGACGCAGACGCAGATGTAGACGTAGATGTTTCGTGTGACATGGGAAGAGGACGTGAAGGAACCAGCTCCGAAACCAAATGTAGGGTAACGATCCGGCAACTGCTAGCGATTGTTACGCGCGAGAATCAGAGACGAGGAAAACGAGAAGAAATGAACCCAAAGACTTGTTACAGATCAGGCAGAAGCCAGTGATTGTTACAGCGTCAGAAGTTGTAGAAATGTCCGAACATCAGCTTATATCTCGGGGTAGAATAATCGAGAAGTTCATAACGAAACCTAAACCCTATAGTGAACGGTTCACAGAAACCTACGAACCTCACACGAAGCCTCGGAGAAGTTTCTCGACTAACAACTCGTGGAAGGTTCTCGACTAACAACTCAACTAATACACTACAATCTGGTTGGTACCTGTCGCTCCGTCGCGAACACTCTCCGCCAATTTTTAGCGTCGCTTGCGACGCTGCATAGAACTTGTTCCACTCTCTGTAGAGATAAGTTGATCAAAGTCGAGTGAAGTCATATGGACCATGGGGTTTATATTATCGGGGTGGTGGATGGTTTTTGAGGTAGTGGAGGTGGAGTGTTGGCAGCGAATGGGGATCCAGTTGAGCTGAAATGGTGCTGGTAGCAGAGGGGGAGTAACGGGAGTTACTGCTGATGTGCGAGGCAATTCTCCAGGCACAACGATCTCAGTGGATCGTTCGACGCTGTGTGGGATCAAATGAGGCAACTCCACTCACTTTAGGGATCTACGGTGACAGGCAAGACTGCGTCTGCGGGGCGTCTTCAACGCGGCGGCAGAGACAATGGATTCTTGTTTGAGCAGTAGGCGAGGCAGCGCAGGAGATAGAGTCCTCACGGTAGAACGTAGGCAATCCAGTGTCCAAAAGCGGTACTTCAAGTCATATGGACCATGGGGATTATATATGTTCATATTTGACACAGGCTGTAAGCAAGGGACTCTAGAATAACATGCAAAGTGAAAGAAGAAGAATATTTGTTACCGGTACATTGGTTAGGTTTCTTCGCCTGTTGGTTGGGTTTCTTCATCTTATGTGCATTTCCTGCAGATGAATATTTTGGTCTGTCGCATCAGCCGTTGATGTTCGAGATCCCACTTGCTCGCAGCTGAAGACAACTCGCGAGGTTGGAAGTTGAGCTGACGACAACTCGCGAGGTTGGAGGTTGGAAGTTACAAGGGGTTGCCGTCAGGGGTGGTGGGTGATGTGTACTGCCGAAGTACACCTTGTCACCTGCTTATCGCTCAGAGCCAGGCTGTGCGTGTGGCGCCCGCTTGAAGTACATGGAGTTCAAATTTCGAAACACCAGCTACAGGACTTGGAGGTCTCAGAGACCATGTGGTCGCACCGAAACAGAACAAGCAAAGTAGAACGGCATCTGACCTCTCCCGCACCCACAGACAAATCTGAATAATTCGCGAAGCCACGCTTTTGGCATTTCTAGTTGCAGGAAGCCATGATAGAGGAGCGACGTGAAAGCAGGATCCCCCGACCGCCTCCTCCGGGAAGGGCGCTTGTGGACAAAGTGCGTTGCCTAGGATGCAAGAGAGCTGGTTTTTATAAATTCCTCATGCGCGTCTCGCGGATGGGGTTGAAGTTGTCGCTGCGATAATTTATTGCCGAACTTAAGACGATATGCTCCCAATTAGCGCTTGCATGTCTCGATACAACTTTTCAGCCGTCTGCAGCACGGATTTCGCATTTGCCTCGATTCCCAAACAACACTGGCTCAGGTCTAGACACCTAGGCGAGCCAGGGGGCAATTGCTCTCTATTTCTTATGATTACAATGGGTATCAGCCTTCAGGCGTATCACCTTCTGCAGGCAGAGTACACATGAGTAGCTTAAACAGTACTTCACCACACTCCTGAATACAGACTATAATCACATGGGTGTGTTCAGCTTCAAGACAGGTCCTGGTCAAGGGGGGCAGTAGCTCTCTAGACAGACACTAGCAGTTGCTAGACGTTAGTGTGTGCAGAAGTCATCCATGCCCAGGCAATCTTGCATGTTGCTCGATTTACCTACACCTACATGTACCAACCTATACCTATACCTTACCTAAACCTATACCTATACCTATACCTATACCTATACTATACCTATACCTATACCAATACCAATACCAATACCAATACCTATACCTATACCTATACCTATACCTATACCTATACCTATACCTATATACCTATACCTGTACCTCTACCATACCTACACCTACCTATACTTACCTATACCTGCCCTTGCGTGCTACCCGATCAACCTTCACCTACCAATGTTTAGGTGTGTTGTTCAAGCAACTGCGTTCCATCTGTAACATGACAAAGCACGCAAACTGTACACACCCACATTATTGCATTTTGTTCATAAGGGTGTGCCCTCTGAATTCTCATTCTCATTCTCATTCTCAGCATTCTGTTCACAGGATTGTGTTCTCAGCATTCTCATTCTCATTCTCATTCTCATTCTCATTCTGAGCATTCTGTCCAAGGGAGTGTGTTCTCAGCATTCGCAGCATTCTCATTCTCATCCCCATTCTCATTCTCATTCTCAGCATTCTGTTCACAGGAGTGAGTTTTCAGCATTCTCATTATCGGGAGCGTGTCTTCAGGATTCTCCATACTATTGTCTATCTGCCTGCAGCCTGTAAACAGCCAAAATAACCTATCATCATTAAGGAGCACTTTAGGTTGAACGCGGCACATATATATATACTTATCTATCTATCTATCTATCTATCTATCTATCTATCTATCTATCTATCTATCTATCGGTATGCATATACAGATATAGACAGATATAGATAAACATGTGCCAAGGTCTAACCCAGCCCCTGGACAGCCTGTAATCCGCCGTTCTTAGCCTAAGCCATCTAAGAGAGTTTCTCCAATCTCATTTCAATATATATATAAATGTTACGGGGCAGCGCGTCGCACTGGGGTCTCACCAAGTCGCTCAACTTGCGACGCGTCGCACACAAAAAACCCTGCAGTAATGGCATTCCAACTGCGTTTCAACTGCTGCTATTTAGAATTAACCCTATATGCCAAAGTCTAACCCAGTCCCTGGACAGTCTAGAAGCTGTCGCTCTTAGCTGAAAAGAAGCTGCTGCTCTTAGCTGAAGAGAAGCTACCCATCATAAACCCACAATTCTTTTGCTTTGCTGCCTCTGACACACACTGCCTCACCCTCCCTCGGACTCCTGCACACAATCCAACACCACTGAAGACAGAAAGGAAGCGTATGGTTGACCCATAAACCCGCAATAATCTTTCTGTGCTGCCTCTGACACACACAGCCTCACCCTCCCTCGGACACCTGCACACAATCCAACACCACTGAAGACAGAAAGGAAGCGTATGGTTGACCCATACACCCGCAATAATCTTTCTGTGCTGCCTCTGACACACACTGCCTCACCCTCCCTCTGAATCCTGCGTGTAGTCCAACACCACTGTAGACAGGAAGCGTAAGGCCGGCATGGACACCATTTCCGAGGCAAACAAGAGAAGTTCCCGACCAACTCGCGCTTCCACTCCCCCCGCTGCCCCTTCTTTCTCCTCTACCCCTGCCCCTGCCGCTACCGCTACCGCCACCAGCAGTGGCCCTGCTACTGGGGATGAGAGCTGGGACGACATTGCCGATAGGACTGGCGCCAAGATCACAGACGTGTTGGGGAAGAAGTTGGCGTTCAAGAGGGGGACTAGGGCGGAGAAGAAGGTCGACGATATGGTGCCCATGATTAAGGAGCTCAGGTGTGATGAGATGGGATGCACTCTGGTTGTGTGTGTGTGTGTGTTGGTGGGGCGCAAAGATACCCATTTGCTTGCTGAGAGCGTGGTGCAACCATAGGCAGCAGGTTCAAGATTAGCTGCATGGGACAAAGGCGGTGAAGAAGGTGGACGGGATGGTGCCCATTATCAAGGGGCTCAGGTTTGATGGGATGGGTTGCACTCGGGTCGTAGTGGTGTGTGTTAGTGTTGGTGGGGCACAAAGATACCCATTTGCTCGCTGGGAGCGTGGTACGAGCTTAGATAGCAGGTTGACGGTTAGCTGCATGGGACAAAGGCGGAGAAGAGGTTGGACGGGATGGTGCCCATGGTCAAGGAGCTCAGGTTTGATGGGATGGGATGCACTCTGGTCGTGGGTGTGTGTTAGTGTTGGTGGGGCACAAAGATACCCATTTGCTCGCTGGGAGCGTGGTACGAGCTTAGATGGCAGGTTGACGGTTAGCTGCATGTGACAAAGGCGGAGAAGAGGTTGGACGGGATGGTGCCCATTATCAAGGGGCTCAGGTTTGATGGGATGGGTTGCACTCGGGTCGTAGTGGTGTGTGTTAGTGTTGGTGGGGCACAAAGATACCCATTTGCTCGCTGGGAGCGTGGTACGAGCATAGATAGCAGGTTGACGGTTAGCTGCATGGGACAAAGGCGGAGAAGAGGTTGGACGGGATGGTGCCCATGGTCAAGGAGCTCAGGTTTGATGGGATGGGATGCACTCTGGTCGTGGTGTGTGTGTTGGTGTCGGTGGGGCACAAAGATACCCATTAACTCGCTTAGAGCGTGGTACGGCTATTGATAGCAGGTGGACGATTAGCTGCATGGAACGGGGGCAAAGAAGAAGGTGGATGGGATGGGATGCACTCTGGTTGTGTGTTTGTGTTGGTGGGGCACAAAGATGCCCATTTGCTCGCTGAGAGCGTGGTGCAACCATAGACAGCAGGTTCAAGATTAGCTGCATGGGGACGAGAGCAAAGAAAAAGGTGAACAGGATGGTGTCCATGATTGCAAGGAGCAAAGGTGTGATGGGATGGGATGCACTCTGGTTGTGTGTGTGTGTTGGTGTTGGTGGGGCACAAAGATGTCTATTTGCTCGCTAAGAGCCCGGTGCAACCATAGACAGCAGGTTCAAGATTAGCTGCAGGGGGACGAGAGCGGAGAAGAAGGTGGGCAGGATGGTGTCCATGATTGCAAGGAGCAAAGGTGTGATGGGATTGGATGCAGTTTGGTCGTGGTGGTGTGTTGTTGGTATTGTGTGTTGGTGGCGCTGGTGTTGTGTGTTGGTGGTGCTGGTGGAGTGTGTTGGTGGCGCTGGTGGTTTGTGTTGGTGGTGCTGGTGGTGTGTGTTGGTGGTGGTGAAGCACATGGATGCTCATTTGCTTGCTGAGAGCGTAGCCCTACCAATCTACCAAATGCAGTAGGTTCAAGATGACCAGGAACATATGGCTGACAAATCAGACTTGAAGGCCGTTAGCTGGCGCCAGCATGGGACCAATCATTTTACTATTCGTCTGCACCCAAAACTCCCCATTCACATCCAGATCAGACTTGTGAGCCTCCCCTCCCCATTGCCTGACTTCAGGGTCAACCTTGACCCACACCAACACCAAACTCCAACCCACACCAACACCAAACCAGACCAACACCGACACCAAAAACCAACCCACACCAACACCAACCCACACCAGCACAGACCTACACCAACACCAACACTAACCCACCCACCCCAAACCCAACCCACACCAACAATAATTCACACCAACACCAACCACACTAAACCCACCAACATCAAACCCAAACTCACCTACACCACCCACCCAAACCCACCAATATCAAACCCAAGCCCACCAACACCAACATCAACCACCCCAAACCCACCAACATCAAACCCAAACCCACCAACGCCAACACCAACCACCCCAAACCCACCAACGTCAAACCCAGACCCACCAACACTAACCCACCCACCCCAAACCCACCAACATTAAACCCAAACCCACCAACACCAACCATCCCAAACCCACCAACATCAAACCCAAACCCACCAACACCAACAACCCAACCCCAGGGCCGTTGGCTGGCGCCTGCACAGCATCAACGAGCGCATTGAGCTTGATTGTGGGCAATGGAAAAGCACCCACCAACGCCAACCACCCCAACCCACCAAAACCAACCACCAACACCCTAAACACCAACCACCACCCAACCCACCAACACCAAACCACCACCACTAACCCCCACCACCACCCATCCCACCAACACCAACCACCCCAACCCACCAACACCAACCAACCCAACCCCAGGACCGTTGGCTGGCACCTGCACAGCATCAACGAGCGCATTGAGCTTGATTGTGGGCAATGGAAAAGCACCCACCAACGCCACCAACCCACCAAAACCAACCACCAACACCCTAAACACCAACCACCACCCAACCCACCAACACCAACCACCCCAACCCACCAACACCAACCACCACCCCATCCCACCAACACCAACCACCCCAATCCACCAACACCAACCACCACCCCATCCCACCAACACCAACTACCCCACCCACCAACACCAACCACCCCAACCACCAATACCAACCACCACCCCCATCCCACCAACACCAACCACCCCAATCCACCAACACCAACCACCACCCCAACCCACCAACACCAACTACCCCAACCCACCAACACCAACCACCCCAACCCCAGGGCCGTTGGCTGGCACCTGCACAGCATCAACGAGCGCATTGAGCTTGATAGTGGGCAATGGAAAAGCACCCACAACGCCAACCACCCAACCACCAACACCAACCACCAACACCCTAAACACCAACCACCACCCCATCCCACCAACACCAACCACCCCAACCCACCAACACCAACCACCCCAACCCACCAAAAACAACCACCAACACCCTAAACACCAACCACCACCCAACCCACCAACACCAACACCAACCATTCCAACCCACCAACACCAACCACCACCCCATCCCACCAACACCAACAACCCAACCCCAGGGCCGTTGGCTGGCACCTGCACGGCATCAAAGAGCGCATTGAGCTTGATTGTGGGCAATGGAAAAGCACGTGCGAGCAACTGGAGGCGACATCCGAAGAGCAGAAGCAAGCTTGGGAGGCAAAGGAGCAAGACCTAGGGGCGCAGCTGACTAACCTTCAGGTGGGCACTTGGCTTGAAAGTAGCTGAATAAAAAAAACTGTAGCTAACCCAAGTACACCCTGTAGCTGAGTGAAGTTCACCCCGTAGCTGAATAACCTTCAGGTGTGCTCTTGGCTTGAAATCAGCTGACTCAAAAATACCCTGTAGCTGAGTGAAGTTCACCCTTTAGCTGACTCAGGCATACCCTGTAGCTGAGTGAAGTTCACCCCGTAGCTGACTAACCTTCAGGTGTGCACCGAGCTTGAAATCAGCTGACTCAAAAATACCCTATGGGTGACCCAAGTACACCCTGTAGCTGACTCAGGCACACCCTGTAGCTAACCCAAGTACACCCTCACCTGTAGCTGAGTGACGTCCACCCTGTAGCTGACTAACCTTCAGGTGTGCACTTGGCTTGAAAGCAGCTGGCTCAAAAATACCATGTAGCTGACTCTAGTACACCCTGTAGCTGACTCAGGTATACCCTGTAGCTGAGTGAAGTTCACCCTGTAGCTGACTAACCTTCAGGTGTGCACTTGGCTTGAAAGCAGCTGACTGAAAAATACCCTGTAGCTGACTGTAGTACCCCCTGTAGCTGACTCAGGCATACCCTGTAGCTGAGTGAAGTTCACCCTGTAGCTGACTAACCTTCAGGTGTGCGCTTGGCTTGAAAGCAGCTGATTCAAAAATACCCTGTAGCTGAGTGAATATCACCCTGTAGCTGACTCAAGTACACCCTGTAGCTGACTCCGACATACCCTGTAGCTGAGTGAATTTCACCCTGTAGCTGACTAACCTTCAGGTGTGCACTTAGCTTGAAACAGCTCACTTAATAATACGCTGTAGCTCATTCAAGATACCCTGTGTGTGACTAAATTATACCCTGTAGCTGACTCAAGTACACCCTGTAGCTGAGTGAAGTTTACTTTGTAGCTGAATCAAGTATACCCTGTAGCTAACTCGAGAACGCCCTGTAGCTTACTAAACCCTAAGACCCTGACCCAAACCTTAAAAAACCCAAACCCTAAACATACCCTGTACCTTAGAACTTGAGACAGTCACATTCAACTTTAGTAAACAACAAAAAGAAGAAGAAGAATTGGTATAAGGTTCTGTACGCCTGCAATTCGGCGCCTAACCGTCTGCAGAATACAATACTCCCCCCCGTGCAGTAGCCACGGAAACCAGGGAGGGCGCCTGGGTTGGGGAACTCAGACCGATTATAGATACGTCCAGGTATCTACACCGACAGTTTAACAACTTGTCAAGGTCTTAGTAGACTTGAAGGCGTGCTCATCCTCCGGATTGTGGAGCCTGGGGGGTTTGGGGGGCTATTTCTGACTAGTTTAGCCGGACCCATATGTCTCCATGCAGCAAAGAAGTGGCAAGGCGGCATCAGAAAAAAATCAGTGGACAAGAAGTCGTGCTCATCCTCTCACCTTTGCTCCCTGCTTATGCCGGAACAGCCTCCACTTAAGCAAGCCTCCACTTAAGTTACCCTCCACTTAAGTAAACCGTAAATCCACCTCAACCCTCAACCCTGAACCCCCCTTAACCCCAAACCTTTGAATCACAACCTAAACCACTAAAGCCTAAAGCTTAAAGCCTAAAGCCCCCCCCCCCCCCTACCACACACGCACACAACTTAATTATAGGCTCACTTCTCCCCCCCCCCCCACACACACAAACTAATTATAGGCTCACTTCGCTCCCCCCCCCCCCCCCCACACAACTTAATTATAGGCTCACTTCTCCCCCCCCCCCCTCCCCCCCCCACACACACATCACTTAATTATAGGCTCACTTCTCCCCCCCGGTGCCCCCCCCCCCCCACAGCACACACACACACAACTAATTATAGGCTCACTTCTCCCCCCCACACACACACACACACACACACACACACCTTAATATAGTGCTCACTCTCCCCCCCCCCCCCCCCCCCCCCGGCCCCCCACACACGCACACCACAACTTAATTATAGGCTCACTTCTCCCCCACCTTCCCAAGAAGTTTGATTTTATTGCGAATTGTGAAAGAGGAGCTCAAGGGCATTCACATGAGCTATTTAAATCTCAATTTGAAACAGAGGAGCCCAGGCCACAGAATTTCAGTCAGGCCGATCGATTTTTTTCTGAGAACGGGGCTGAATGGCTTGTAACTAGGCGATATTAAAAGTAACTTATCAGGTCATTCTGACTGTAGCACCTCAATTTAGGGGGAGGGGGGGGTCAGCCCCGTTTTTTTTTGCTAAACTTTTTACTCAGACCTCCAAATGAAATTCTGAGACCACCGATTTGAACAAAAAACAAAGACCATGTGTAATCATCCCATATCCATCCCCGTTTGGACGAATGGCTCAATGGTTTAGCTGATTGGACGAAGAAGGTGCCGGGTTCGAATCCCTACAGGTTTGCTTTAGTGTTCGCGGTCGCTGTCAACCGCCAAGGTAGCTTTGTCCAGGTAAAGTAGCAGCCCGTTCCCGACCCGCCGTGAAGACGGGCTCCCTCATACACGCCCCACTAGGCGTTAGCATCACACTTTTCATACTCCCCATGTTGACTCTGCCCGCAGACAGTGAGCAGCCTGGAGGCTGATAGACCATGCAATCAAACAACCCCAACGTCTCCACCTTCGTCCATTTGACGCTCACCCTAACCGTGTGCAGCTGAGATTTGGGGTACAGCTCTTGAGCTCACGCCCCACCAGGCTTTATACTTGCTTTTTTGTAGCCCATATCCCACTAACTGGCTTGTGCCCTGATGTAGGCCTTGCACATGACCCCCCCACCCCACCACACACCCCAACCCTCACACACCACCACACACACCACACAGATTTACCCACACACACCACACACACAGGTGGCACCCCCTCCCCCCCTCCCTACACACACACACCACATCCACATCACACAGTGAGCAGGCCCGCGCGGCCTCGCCCCCCCCCCCCCTCCTCCCCTCCCCTACCACACACACCACACACACAGCACAGTGAGCAGCCCGCCCCCCCCTCCTCCTCCCCCCCCCCTCCAACACACACATCACCACACACACAGTGAGCACCCCCCCCCCCCCCCCCCCCCCTCCTCCCCTCCTACATCCACACACACACCACACACACAGTGAGCAGTCCCCCCCCCCCCCCCCTTAGCTTAAGCTCTCCCCCTCCCCCTACACACACACACACACACACAGTCAGCAGGCCCCCCGCCCCCTCCTCCCCCATCCCCCCACACACACACACACAGTCCAAACCACAGTGACAGCCCCCCCCACCCCCCCCCCCCTCCTCCCCTCCCCTAGCACACACACACCACTCACACAGTGAGCAGCAGGACCCACCCACCACCCACACCACACCCACACATGAGCAGCAGGACCCACCCGCACCCCATACCCACACCCCACTAACTAACCACTTGTACCTCCTGACGTAGGCCTTGCTCAGCGAGGCGGAAGCCGGCAAGTCCAAGTTGAACCAAGAGTTGAGTGTCGCAGATAGCGGTGTGAAGGAGCGAAGCAGCAGCGAGCGAAGGGGAGTTCAGCGCCCTGCAGCAAGAGTTGAGTCCCTCACTGCTGTAGAGCACACGACCTGGAGGAGAGCCATGCGGTGTTTGTCAAAGGATGGTGAGGGGGACAATGGCGGTGTTTGTCGAGTGCCAAAGGTGAGCGTGTCAGTGGACAGAGTGGAGGAGTGGCAAGGTTGAGGGGGGACAATGGCGGTGTTGTCATTTGGGGGAAGGAGTGCCAAGGTGAGGGGGGACAATGGCGGTGTTGTCATTTGGGGGGGAAGAGTGCCAAGGTGGAGGGGGGACAATGGCGGTGTTGTCCATTTGGGGGGGAGGAGTGCCAAGGTGAGGGGGGACAAATGGCGGTGTTGTCCATTTGGGGGGGAGGAGTGCCAAGGTGGAGGGGCAATGGCGGTGTGTTGTCATTTGTGGGGAAGAGTGCCAAGGTGAGGGGACAATGGCGGTGTTGTCATTTGGGGGGAGGAGTGGCCAAGTGAGGGGGGACAATGGCGGTGTTGTCCCATTGTTCATTGGGGGGAAGAGTGCCAAGGTGAGGGGGGCAATGGCGGTGTTGTCATTTGGGGCCGGGAAGAGTGCCAAAGGTGAGGGGGGACAATGGCGGTGTTGTCATTTGGGGGGGAAGAGTGCCAGGTGAGGGGGGAAAATGGCGGTGTTGTCATTTGGGGGGAGGAGTGCCAGGTGAGGGGGGACCAATGGCGTGGGTTGTCCAATTTGGGGGGGGAAGCCCAAGGTAGAAGGGGGGATGGCGGTGTTGTCATTTGGGGGCGTAAGAGTGCCAAAGGTGAGGGGGGACAATGGCGGTGTTGTCATTTTTGGGGGGGGAAGAGTGCCAAGGTGAGGGGGACAATGGCGGTGTTGTCATTTGGGGGGGGGAGTGCCAAGGTGAGGGGGACAATGGCGGGTGTTGTTGGGGGGAAGAGTGCCAAGGTGAGGGGAGACAATGGCGGTGTTGTCATTTGGGGGAAGAGTGCAAAGGTAGGGGGCGACAGGCGGTGTTGTCATTATTGGGGGGGTATGGAGTGCCAAGGTGAGGGGGGACTAATGGCGGTGTTGTCAATTTGGGGGGGAGAGTGCCAAGGTGAGGGGGGACATGGCGGTGTTTGTCATTTGGGGGGAAGAAGTGCCAAGGTGAGGGGGACAATGCGGTGTTGTCATTTGGGCCAGGGGAAGAGTGCCAAGGTGAGGGGGGACAATGGCGTGTTATGTCTCTCAACAACTGTTGAGGGGGGACATTTTGGGGGGGAAGCGTGCCAAGGTGAGGGGGGACAATGGCGGTGTTGTCAATTTTTGGGGGGAAGAGTGCCAAGGTCGAGGGGGGACAATGGCGGTGTTGTCATTTTGGGGGGAAAGAGTGCCAAGGTGGGGGGGACAATGGCGTGTTGTCATTTGGGGGGAAGAGTGCCAAGGTGAGGGGGACAATGGCGGTGTTGTCATTTGGGGGGGAGAGTGCCAAGGTGAGTGGGGACAATGGCGGTGTTGTCATTGTTGGGGGGGAGAGTGCCAAGGTGAGGGGGGACAATGGCGGTGTTGTCATATTGGGGGGGAAGAGTGCCAGGTGCAGGGGGGACAATGGCGGTGTTGTATTTGGGGGGAGGAGTGGCAAGGTGAGGGGGGACAATGGCGGTGTTGTCATTTGGGGGGGAGTGCCAAGGTGAGGGGGGACATGGCGGTGTTTGTCATTTGGGGGGGGAAGAGTGCCAAGGTGAGGGGGGACAATGGCGGTGTTGTACATTTGGGGGGGAAAGAGTGCCAAGGTGAAGGGGGGACAAATGGCGGTGGTTTGTCATTTTGGGGGGGAAGAGTGCCAAGGTGAGGGGGGACAATGGGCGGTGTTGTATTTGGGGGGGAAGAGGTGCCAAGGTGAAGGCGGGGACAATGGCGGTGTTGTCATTTGGGGGGGGAAGAAGGCCAAGTGAGGGGGGACATGGGGTGTTCTGTCATTTTGGGGGGGGAGTGGCAAGTAGAGGGGGAACAATGGCGTGTTGTCCATTTGGGGGGAAGAGTGCCAAGGTGAGGGGGGACAATGGCGGTGTTGTCTTTGGGTGGGGGAAGGATTGCCAAGGTGAGGGGGGGACAATGGCGGTGGTTGTCATTTTGGGGGGGAGGGGAGTGCCAAGGTGAGGGGGGGAGCAATGGCGGTGTTGGTTCCATTTGGGGGGGAAGAGTGCCAATAGGTGAGGGGGGACAATGGCGTGTTGTCAATTTGGGGGGGGAAGAGTCCAAGGTGAGGGGGGACGGAATGGCGGTTGTTGTCATTTTGGGGGGAAGAGTGCCAAAGGTGAGGGGGGAAAGACAATGGCGGTGTTTGTCATTTGGGGGGGGAAGAGTGCCAAAGACGTGAGGGGGCAATGGCGGTGTTGTCATTTGGGGGGGGAAAAGAGTGCAAGGTGAGGGGGACAATGGCGGTGTTGTCATTATGGGGGGGAAGAGTGCCAAGGTTGAGGGGGACATAGGCGGTGTTGTCATTTGGGTGGGAGGAGTGCCCAAGGTGGAGGGGGGCATGGCGGTGTTTCATTTGGGGGGAAGAGTGCCAGGTGAGGGGGGACAATGGCGGTGGTTTGTCATTTGGGGGGAAGAGTGCCAAGGTAGGGGGGGAACCATGCGCGTGTTGTCATTTGGGGGGGAGAGTGCAAAGAATGAGGGGGGACAATGGCGGTGTTTGTCATTTGGGGGGAGTGTGCCAAGAGTGAGGGGGGACATGGCGGTGTTGTCATTTTGGGGGGGCAGGGAAGTTGGCCAAGGTGAGGGGGGACAATGGCGGTAGTTGTCCAATTTGGGGGGGAGGAGTTGCCAAGGTGAGGGGGACAATGGCCGGTGTTGTTCATTTGGGGGGGGAAAGAGTGCCAAGGTGAGGGGGGAGACAATGGCGGTGTTGTCATTGGGGGGAGAAGATGCCAAGGTGAGGGGGGACAATGGCGGTGTTGTGTCAATTGCCAAGGGTGAGGGGGAGGCAAGAGTGCCAAGGTGAGGGGGGGACAGTGCCAATGTAAGGGGGGCGGTTGTTGTCCATTTTGGGGGGAAAGAGTGCCAAGGTGGAGGGGGGACAATGGCGAGTGTTGTCCATTTGCGGGGGGAGGAGTGCCAAGGTTGAGGGGGGGACAATGGCAGGTGTTTGTCAATTTTGGGGGAGAGTGCCAAGTGAGGGGGGACAATGGGCGGTGTTTTGTCATTGTGGGGGGGAAAGAGTGGGGCCAAGTGAGGGGGGACAATGGCGGTGTTGTCATTTGGGGGGGAGGAGTGCCAAGGTGAGGGGGGAATGGCGGTGTTGTCATTTGGGGGGAGAGTGCCCAAGGTGAGGGGACAATGGCGGTGTTGTCATTTGGGGGGATGAGTGGCCAAGGTGAGGGGGACAATGGCGGTGTTGTCATTTGGGGGGGAGGAGTGCCAAGGTGAGAGGGGGACAATGGGCGGTGTTTGTCATTTGGGGCGAAGAAGTGCCAAGGTGAGGGGGGACCCAATGGCGGGTGTTGTCATTTGGGGGGGAAGAGTGCCAAGGTGAAGGGGGGACATTGGCTGTGGTTGGTATTAAATCTGGGGGAAGGTGCCCAAAAGGTGAGGGGGGACACAAGAATGGCGGTGTTGTCATTTGGGGGGGGAGAAGAGTGCAGGTGAGGGGGGACAATGGCGGTGTTTGTCATTTGGGGGGGAGGTGCCAAGGTGAGGGGGGAACAATGGCGTTGGGTTGTCATATTGGGGGGGAGAGTTGCAAGGTGAGGGGGGGACAATGGCGGTTGTTGTCATTTTGGGGGGGAGGAGTGCGGTGAGGGGAGGTACAATGGCGGTGTTGTCATTTTTGGGGGGTTGAAGAGTGCCCAAGGTGAGGGGGGACATGGCGGTGTTGTCATTTGGGGGGGAGAGTGCCCAAGGTGAGGGGGGACAACTGGCGGTGTTTGTCATTTGGGGGGGAGGAGTGCAAGATGAGCTGGGGAATGCGGGTGGGGTGTTGTCATATTTGGGGGGGAGGATGCAGTGAGGGGGAATCGGGGTGTTCGGTCATTTGGGAGGGAGGGAGAGGTTGTGCCCAGAGGTGAGGGGACATGATTGCCGGTGTTTGGTCATATTGTGGGGGGGAGTGTGAGCTGGCCAAAGTGAGGGGGACAATGGCGGAGTGTTGTCATTTGGGGGGGAGGAGGAGGTGGCAAAGGGTAAGGGGGGACAATGGCGGTCGTTGTCATTTTTTGGGGGGGGACAGAGTGCCAAGTGAAAGGGAGGGACAATGGCGGAGGTTGTTTGTCTTTGGGGCGGGAAGGGTACGGGAATACAGGAAAAAGCGGGTGCCACAGGTGAGGGGTGGGGTGAGCAATGGCGGGTTGTCATTTGGAGGGGGGAAGAGAGTTCGGTTGGCCAAGGTGAGGGGGGCAATGGCGGTGTTGTCATTTGGGGGGGAGGAGTGCCAATAAGTGAGGTGGGACAATGGCTGGTGTTGTTATTTGGCGGGGGAGGAGTTGCCTACATAACCGAGAGGTGAGGGTCGTGTGGGTGAGGACAATGGCGGGGTTGTGTGTAGGTGGGGTGTTGGAGGGGGTGGGGTTGTCCATTTGGGGTGGGGCCGCATGGGGGAAAAGGTGCCAAGGTGCAGGGGGGGGAACCCTACAATGGCGTTCGGTGACGTGGGGTGGTGGAGGTCGGTTGGTCATTTGGAGCGGGGGAGGAAGGTGCCAAGGTGAGTGGGGGACAATGCGGTGTTGTCATTTGGAAGCGGGGAAGAGGAGGGTGCCCTAAGGTGCCGGGGGACAAATGGGGAGGTCTTTGAGTCTGTCATTTGGGGGGGTGATT
>JAJSRW010001840.1:0-44103 GCA_022414725.1 Microglena sp. YARC | reverse complement strand
AAAAAAGAGATGACTGCACGAGATCCGAGGAAGAAAGAAAGAAGAGACCCACGTCGCGTCGCTTAAAAACTATTTCAAAGCGACTTCCAATTCTATCAAGGTTTGGAAGTAGTAGATCACAAAAATGTTAGCAGAATCGATGATTAACAAAGAAGGGATACAACTAAGTAGTCCTGAAGCATCCAATGGCAGACTTGGAGGGCCCAGCACTAAGGGCAGTGGCCGGGCGAACCGGGTACGTAGCCCTAGCAGGCCTGAGTCAAAGGACTTGGGAGGAAGTTACGTTGCTGCCAGTCGTAAGGACGTAAAGGAAACCCCCTGTCAAGAAGCGCCGTATGGATGAATGTGTCTGTATGGAGGTGGGCAAGTGTGCGGGGGTTTAGGAAGATGAACGGCTGGCGAACGTCTGAAACCAATGGACCGGCAGCACGCGAGGCAAGCGTATCTGAGAATCCTATCTGGCCGCTAGCCGCGCTACTACAGATAAATCCTAATCTGCCGCAACACAGGCGTTCAGAAGTGGGGGGTCAAAGCAAGAGGGAGATAGCGCAACCTCGGGAACTTTGAAAAATATGTGCCCAATGATGCGAACAGCTATCCTGTTCTTCTCTTGGCACACGTCTGCGCAGTATTTGTTCTTTGTCTCTATGCGGGCCTCCATTATTCCAAGCGCTCGTAGACAACGGGGCCCATCAAAAATGTTGATTACCCCCATGGTCATTCCGCCTAACGGAGTGGGTTAGCAGATGGTGAGAGCTGTCAGCAGAAACGCGACCCGCATATTGTGTTGGAAGCAGGAAGCGCTTGGCGATATGGATAGTTTTACCTGCTCACGTGGCTGTCCGAGCGCAACAAGGTGAGGGGGGGCTGGAGCAGGTGTTAAAAATCTACCAGGGGCGCCTTGTTATGGCGCACGTCCTATCTTCCGGCGCCTTTTTCTGGCCTGCCCCGATTTAAGGTCTGGCTCGCTGCTACTGTCGCATGTCCGGCTTCTGTCTATGCCCACCTCTCTGACCAGTGGATAATACAGTTCTCCATATACTTCAGATTGGGTGCAGAATACCATGGCGGGTGGACCTGACACAACAGATGGGTAAGGATCTGTCCCCCTCTTGTCACACAACACACCTTCAGCACTACCACTTCAAGCACACACACACAACACACAGCACACACACACATACACAGATGTCGCAAACACTCACACACACAGAACGCACACGGCACATGTCCACACACCCACACATACACCCCACAGGTCACACGCCCAACACGCCCCCACACACAGCATACAATACAGGTCTCCATATCGGCACACCGCACACACAACACGCAACACAACAATACACACAACACTCAAACCTACACACATGCACGCAACACGCACACTCACATGCACGCACAAACAAACACACAATCACACACGTACACACACACACACATACAAGCACACTAAGTCACAACACACGCACAGAACACACGCACACATCACACGCAAACACGCACACACCATACACAAGGGACAGCACACACGGCACAGCACACCAATACACACACCACATTACCACACAAACACGCCACACCCAGTCCAAGCACACAGCTGTCACACGCAACATGCACTCAGACAGACACCCGGCCACACACCATACACATCCGCAACACACTTGTACACACACAAGCACAGCAACCAGCTCACATACACACATACGCACAGAGCAACACGGCACACAGGATTACGACACAAAATCAATGCACACACACACACATACACACACGCCACACACAACACAAGACACTGCAACACAACACCAGACGACACAGACACACACAGCATGGGAGTATTTGACGCACGCACAACATGCTCTCAAAAGACACCCCCGCCGGGCACTCACATACGACATTGCACTCTGACGAACGCGACACACACACACCGGCACACACATGCACACAGGACACACGACACTCAACACATACACATGCTCTCATAGCGACGTCGCACACGAAAGCACACACAGTAGCAGACAACACAGGACACACCAACACGCACACACAAACAGCACACAAAACACCACACACCAAGACGACACACCCAACTGACGTTCTGCAAACACACAGACACACCACACACAAACACGCACGCACATACACACAGCAACACATACACACACACAAGCACACACCACGCGAGCACACGCACACACACACAGCACACACACACACACACACACACACACACACACACTCACACAAAAACACACACACAAACACACACAATGCGAACACACACTAAACACAAACACACACACACACAAACACGCCACCGGGGATTCACACACACACACACACTCACAACACACACACAAACACGCATACACACACATGCTCACATGCACTCAGACAGACCCACAACATACACATGCACCACAGATACGCACAGCACACGTACCACACACACAAGCACATCACAACACATATACAGACACACACACACACACACATGCACACACACACGACACAAATACGCACGCACACACACGCAACACACACACACAAATGCACTCAGACACACACACAAACAAACACACACGCACAGACACACACCCACACACAGATACAACACTCACACTTACACACAACATACGCACAGACACACACACAGACACGACCACACATATACACACACCACACAGACACACACACTCACGCAAACATGGCACACACACACACTCACACGTGCTTCTTGCCAGGGCTGCTTGTTCGAACCCTGCCTTCGCCACCTCACCTGCATATGCCACCAGCAACCTACCCACCAACACCCACACAAAAACACACACCGGTGGGGAAAACACAACAAAATGGTTACTAATCAGTTGATTGTAGGTGGACGGTGCATATCAGTAACACCGACGTGAGATACATGGAGGAAGGTTCTCACACTGAGTACGCTACTGGGACTACAAGCATGTTCAGAGGACGTCCCTCGAAGGCTTCCCCCCTACCTATCAATTAGTGGTGCAAGTGTCAATTTTTAGTCGGTATATGCTGCGGTATGGATGAAATTTGCTGGGGGTCGCTGCGCGTGCTGGCCTGCCTGTCAATGAACTTTATTTATTTCCCCCAAACGGAGATGTGCCAGCCTTGGCATGTTTATTTTAGTTCAGGGCCGGATGGGTAATGCCTAACAACAATGTCGGTGAGGAGGCTTGTCTTTTGATTCCTTGCATTGAGGTAGGAATTCCACCCTATGAGGTGGGCCACCTTTTACCGACACTAAAATGTCGTTGCTGAGGACTAATTACGACCCAAGCTAAGGTTATTCCAATCTTCCTTACATGTTTTTGAATATAGACAGTTGGCTTGTAGATAAAACAGTATAATTTGACAGCCTTTGCAGGTAAATAATTATTGGGACCCCCCCCACACACGGCCATCCACCACGCACACACACACACACAACACACAATCGCGATGATGTGAATCTACGAGTGACTCGTGTTGTATAATCAGTTCTTGAGATTTTTGCAACCTATTTCTAAATTACGGGGACTGGTATAATGGTAGCGATGCTGATGACTCCTACAACCCTTGTTTGAACTGCGGGAACTCGTGTTACGGAATCTGTTATAGTACGACTTCTACGTCGTACCAAGAGTGGCCAAGTGCACTCTCGGTCTAAGTCCTCATGGGACTTTGTACCTCTAGTCCGGCAGTAGCGAAGTTGCCTGCCGCTATGTGCACTACAGTTGCAGTACTAGAAGTACTGCTACTGCCATCTCTCTTCTAGTCCGCAAGATCCTCTTGCGCTTATCTTTATACCTCTGTAACAAGTATTGACGTTTCGAGTAATGCAGTCCCTGCATTCACTATAAAATAATAAATGCTTTCTGACTCTTGCAACCATGTCTAAAAACACGGGAACTCGTGTTTTGCACTCAATGACGGAGACTCCTACAACCTATATTTAAAACACGGGAACTCGAGTTATCTATATTGATAGTACTCGAGTTATCTAAGCTAATCAATGACGAAGACTCCTGCAACTCATGTTTACATTATGTGAATATAAAGAAAACTGAGATTGTCGTTTTCAACAAGCAATTCTGTGATGAGGCCCGCATGGATCCTGATTACAAATTTGTCTATGATGGAGCACAACTTTCTACAAAGTTATCTTTTATCTACTTGGGATCCCTCTTTGTGGATGGTGACTCAAGCAATCGTGCAAAAGCTGCTTTTTCTAGGATGCTCACTAAGGCCCAAAAGGCACACCACATGCTCCGTAGGCGATGCCATACTATGGAGATATACAATATTGATATTCTCACCCACCTGTTTGATTCTCTTGTACAACCTATCCTGAATTTTGGCTGTGAGGTGTGGGCTCCTTCTATTCTGAAACAACACGCTTATCTCAAATGACCATGCTTGTGAGAAATGGCATATGAGGTATACTTAAACAAATGTTGGGTGTTTGCCAAATCTACTACATCTAATATTATCATGGAAGAGCTGGGTAGAACCCCGTTGTTTTTTGCTTGGCTTAAACAAGCTTTGCGCTTCTGGAACAAGACCATTCATAAAGAACCTGAGGATCTCATTAGAATGGCTCTTGAGGAATCTTTTGACTCAACACTGGCTGGGTTCATGACTTGCGTTGTGCTCTCCACAAGCTAGGATCCAGTAAAAACATCAACATTTTGGAGGCTGTCGATGTCGAAGGTATTATGTCTGAAGCTTTTGAGTCATGGAGGTTTAAGTACCCAAGTGACACCAATGCAGTTAGAGACATCCCTGATGAGAGAAGGGTTGGCTTTAAACGCCTCCGATACCAAAAATGGTTCGCAGCCAACAGTAATGATGAGAATGGCTTGATTCCCTTTACATCCGCCTTACATAAGCAGGATCAGATTCGTTCCATAGCACAGTTTAGAATGGGTTCCCATTGGCTGAACACAGAAAGAATGAGGGTGGTGGATAGAGCACACATCCCTCGCTCAATGAGACACTGTCAAATGTGTGGGTTCCAAAAAACCTGAGGATGAAATGCATATATTTGAGTGCCCTTTTTATAATGATATTCGCCTCCGCTACCAGAAGCTGTTTACAGATATTTATAGGCATGTCCATGAGGATACCGACTTAACCGTATGGAATGTGGAATTCTGCGATTCCACATTCAGAACCTTTATGAATGGAAATGGCACTAAGTCTTTTTGGAGCAACCTAGCCGACTATCTTTCTACTTGTAGAAGAGCAAGACAGGAAGCCCTGGACTGCTTAGTGGCACCGTAATTTATCATCCCTTTTTTTCTTCTTGTGACTTCTCAGTTAGCTTCTTACCTCCGCCACTGTAAGTGGTTGAGATCTGGGTCCGGCTCTAAGGGGTTTAATACCTACGCCACCAAAACGGTGGTTGGGAGTTTGGTTTGTTTGTCCTCGACACACCCCTGATGTAATGGGGTTTTTTGCTTTGTGGGTGCTTTTTCTTTTTGTTTAAAGCACAGAGTCTCATACACCCTCGCGGTGTCAAGTAGACTTTAACATGTAATGTAATGTAATGTAATGTAATGTAATTATGGGGACTGGTGTAATGGAAGCGATGCCGGTGACTCCTGCAACCTACGTTTAAATTACGGGGACAGGTGAAATAGAAGCGATGCTGGTGACTCCTGCAACCCTTGTTTAAATTACGGGGACTCATGTAATGGAATAAATGTTGCTGACTCCTGCAACCTATGTCTTAAATACGGGAACTGACGTAATTGAATCAATGCTGCTGACTCGTGTTAACAATGTCTACATTTCGGGGACTCATATATATTATGCATTCAATGCGGGTGACTCCTACAACCTACGTCTAAAATACGGGAGCTGGTGTAATGGAATCAGTGCTGCGGACTCCTGCAAACCATGTTTAAATTGCGGGATGGTCAAATACGTGAAGCACACTTCCTTGTTGTTACATGTTTTTTCAACTAGCTCTGGGCTGGTTTTCCAGCCCACTGGTTATGATTTGATTTGAATTGTCGCATGGTTTTATAGCAAGGCCTGGCCAGACTATATGACCCAAATAACACACGCTCTGAACATTTAACCATTGCTAATCAATACATGGAAGCTCAGGGCCAATCCAAGCAAGCACTTCTCAGTGCAAATATAAGCAAGGAAGTTCTAATCCAAGCAAGCACACCCCGTGCTGGTCAAGACATGCACACTCAGTTCAAGCAAGCACTCTCATTGCTACCGGTAATCGAAGCAAAACATATCAGTCTCTTGGTGCTAATCCAAGGAAGCACGCTCAGTGATAATCAAGGAAAGCGCACCCAATGCTAATCATGAGCTGCAGTAACAGAGGTAAGCAAAGCTAACACAATCTGGGCTCATAAAAGCAAGCACTCTCATTGCTAAACAAGTCTAGCAACCCCAGTGAAAATCAAAGCAAACACACTCAGCGCTAATAAAAGAGATCGCATGCAATGCCTATTTAGGCTCACACTGAGTCATGCTAAACAAGTCCATCACACTCTGTGCAAATCAATTCCAGCACCCCTAGTAGCACATACAAAAATAGTTCTGGACCTGGACGTGTCATGTGCCCCACACCAGGCTGCACCATGAGGCTATACACAGGGCTCCTATATACCCTTGGCTGCACTAACCCACACCAAGTTGCACTAGTCTGTATATTCATACATATACGCCCATCGCCAACCCAACAAAGGACATGCCTAATTAAGTAATTAGTCATGAGTTGGTCTTGGAATGCATTGCAGCCGAGCTCCTGCCTTGAGGAGCGCTCTCTTTGCCAAGCTAAAGTGATGCGCTAGAGCGGCTTGTACTCCGCCAGTGAGGCCTTCCGTGTTGTCAAGAAATGCCTGAATAGGGTCATCAAATTGCAACACCAACATCCTGAGGTCTCCTATTGCCTGAAAGGCTAAATTGCCCCCCCCCCCCCCCCCCCCCCAGGCAGTGCCTGCAGGGCAGCCTCTTTCTGGGTTGCAAGAATGGACAGTGTGCGGGGGAACCGCGCCTTCTCAATTCTGAGCAAAAGCTCCTCCTCAAACAACCTCTGCCAATCGGCCAAAGCCATATGGTATAGCCACCCATGAAACAATTTGTTCCCTTCTAACTCTGAGTCTACTTCATGCGTGGACCAGGGCAGGGGGACACCAAACAACATGCTCATATTTGTATCTTCAATGATAGGGGTTGCCAGATCAGGGGTGTTTCCTAAACGTTGCCACATAAAAACTTCACCACTAAGAAATAGGATACGGCGACGTTTGGAAGCTTGCTGTGTGTGTGCGTTTGTGTATGTGTGTGTGTGTCTGAGTGCATGTGTGCGTGTGTGCATGTTTGTGTGTGTGCGTGCATGTGTGTGTGTATGCGTGTATGTGTCCGTGTGTGTGAGAGAGTGTGCGTTTGTGTGTGTTTGTGTGTGTGCGTGTTTGCATGTGTGTGTATGTGTGTGTGCTTGTGTTTGTGGTGCGTGTGTGAGCACGTGTGTGTGTGTGATTCTGTGTGTGTGTCTGTGCGGGTATTTGTGTTCGTGTGTGTATGAGTGTATGTGTGTGCGTGTGTGTGTCTGTGTGCATGTGTGCGTGCGTGTGATTGTGTGTGTCTGTGTGTGTATATGTGTGTGTGTATCTGTGTGTGCGTACATGTGTGTGTCTGTGTGTGCGTGTGTGTCTGTGTGCATGTGTGTGTTTGTATGCGTCTGTGTGCATGTGCGAATGTGTGTGTGTGTTTGTGTTATTTGTGTTTGCTTGTGGGTGTACGTGTGTGTGTGTATGTGTGTGGGGGCGTCTGTCTGAGTGCATGTTTGCGTGTGTGTATTTGTGTGTGTGTGCGTGTGTGCTTGTGTTTGTGTGTGTGTGTGTGTGTGTGTGTGTGTGTGTGTGTGTGTGCATGCATGTTTGTGTGCGCGTGTTTGCGTGCGTATGTGTGTTTGTGCGTGTGTGTGTGTTCATGTGTGTGTATGTGCGTTTGTCTGTGCCAGTGTGTGTGTGTGTGTAAGATGGAGAGCACTCCTTCTCCTGCCATGCCACTCCCTCCAGCGCCAGCAGTGGGAGCGCCTATGTCCATGGAAATGGGAGGGGGAGGAGGGGGGAATCGGCTGGATCTACACGAGAGCGCTTCAGTGTCCAAGCATGCTCTTCACACGCCTCATTATGCTATAAAACGGTCGAAACCTGTCTTTCGCCACCTTTTCGCTTCGTGAACTTGTGTCGTTTGAATGAGTTTGAACGTGTTTGATAGCCCCTGGTTTAGCATGCGAGTCATGGAGTCACTGGGTGAGGGAGGTGCCGATGATCCAAAACACGGGTCGGAGGAGAGAATAAAGTGGGCGCAGACTTGTGCAAGAAAGAAAGGAAGCTGTTTGCATCATTGGGCATATATTCTTCAAAGTTCTGAGGTTGCGAGTATCTCCACTTCTGAGCTCCCCACTTCTGATGCGCCTATGCCTGGAGCTAGCGGCAGATAGGATTTCTTAGATTTGCTGCCCCCGCGTGCTGCCGGTCCGCGGTCCATTGGTTTCAGACGTTGCCAGCCAGAGGGGAGGGGTGACACGAGGTGGGGGGCCTACGAATTAGACCTGGACTCGGCATGATAGGGTTTCGAAGGGCTGGAAAGGTGAACCTCTGCCCCAGAACCTTCGAATTCCCGTTTTGTCAGACCGACTATTGTTTCCAGGATCAAGCATCTCTTCTGGGAAACTTTGCGCAAGTTGCAACTCGGTATTCTAGCCCCCATGGAGTCACCTCCGGCTTCTTCGGTTGCCGCAGGTGAGAAAAATATCAGAATAACAAGCTGGACGTTTTTTTCTTTGCCCCGAGCACCTGCTTTTTAACTTGCCGATGGGAGCAGCGGCCCCTCAGATATAGCTCGCAATGGCAACGAGAGCAATCTGTCTGAAAATTGTGCCAATCGGCTCCCGTAGCTGGTGCTGAAGATGCGCTGATGAGCCCGAGGGATTGCGCTGCATGCAACTCGAGCTCTCTCAAACACCTGCTCATTATGGCGCTGTTCTGTCCAGCGCAGAAATTTTAGCTCCCGGAAAACTGTCTGGACGCTTCCGAGATGGCTCGGCTTGGCTCCCTCTGCCCCCCTCTGCTGCCCCCTATCTGCCCTGTTTGCCCTGCTCTGTGCCTCTGTCACCTAGAATCTTCCATATAAATTATCAACTCAATCAGCCTCTTCACTATGTTGCAGGTGGCTCCACTGTAGTCTGCCATCCTGCTTAGGGCAGCAAGACTAGAACAAGCGAAAAAATTGCAAACTAGCTAGCAAGGTGAAACGTAAAGCAGCCCTTGAGAAGGATGCCACTAGGAAGAGAGATCATAGAAAAGCTGCTAAGTTGGCAGCCCATGATGGGAGTATTGCCTTGCTGCCCGCTCAGCCAAGTGGAGTGGAGAAAGAGGCAGACCAAGCAGATGAAGGTGCGTTTTGTTTGATTTTCAATGTGGGGGCAATCCAAGCTTGATGAAAATATCTGTTGAGCTCTAACTGAGGTTGGAGATATTTGATGAGCTATATGTCAGAGGTTGGAAATATCTGATTAACTGCATGTGAGGTTGAAAATATCTGACAAAATATGTCAGATGTTGGAGATATCTGATGAACTAAACATGAGGTTTCAAATGCTTGGTGAAATAATACATATGCGGTTGGAAATGTCTGATGAGCTATATGTCATGGGTTGGAGATATTTGATGAACAAAACATGAGGTTTCAAATGCTCGGTGAAATAACACATATGAGGTTGGAAATGTCTGATTTTCCGCCATCATGCATGGGGAGCTTGTTGCCATGGTCTCTCTTTCCTCCTTGCTGTCTGAGCGTTCACAAGTGATGCAGGTATGGGAGCATGGCTTGGAGTCCTCAGACAGTTTGTGGGAGGCATGGCACACGATGTGGCGAAATCTTTCCTTCCCCCCCGGCATTAGCGACTGTCCATTAAAGAGGATGGATGTGCTTAGGGAGCTGCAAGGCTGTTTTGTCCAACGCTTTCTGCACGTATGGCATACGAGCTCCTTGCCCTTTGTGGGGCGGAGACTAAAGCAGCGAATAGAGTCGCATTGCGTGAAAAGTCCGGTCCAACCCAGGGGTCCAAGAAGGGGTACAACAAGCGAAAGGGTGATAAACTTGAAGGATGTGGAGAGAAGAGAAAGGTGCTACCGGGTGTGTATCCAAGCTTAGTTGTGCAAGTGGATCCGTCGACAGCCCCCTCAGCGGTTGTGGAGCTACTACATTCCCCGCTTGTGCAGCTGCCAGATGCAGAGCGTGTGCAACCGCCTGATGCCCATGCTGCAGGGCCACAAGATGCAGAACACTTGGCGCCAGATGTTGTGACAGCACCACAACCCAAGAAGGCAGCGTACGTATGTGCGTTGTGTTTAAACTGCCCATACGATGGCATAGTCTCCAGGGACGGAAGCAGGGCCTGTCGCCTGTGTTACAAGTGTTGTAACCAGGCGCGCAAGGACGCTGTTGGCTACACGTGCACGGCCCACAAGGGAGCTGCACGGAAGTGCTAGGTGATAATGGTTGTGGTGATGAACTGGTGATGATCAAGGGATGGTGATGGTGGGGTTCAGGGTACTTCAAGCCCTTTTGAAAATGTGTTTGACTTAACAATACTCCGATATGCTGGCATGTGCCAAGTCGGCTGCTAGCAAGGCCACTCAAAATGTGGTGCTCGCTAACTAGCTTCAGGTTCTGCCAAAAGAAAGGAAGGGGGGAGCTGCCTAGAAGCTGCAACGTGTGGCCCCAAAAATAAATTGTGTTTACATCACGGACATGTGATGAGATGGCACATGTCGATGCGATCATTTGCGATAGAAAATGTCCCGAAATGAGTCCTTATTGCATCCATTGACATCTTTCAAGACCTGGTGGTGGCACTGGTTACAAGCTATGGTAGACTGGATTTACCACACATTTCAGTCTGTGCGGGATTAGGGGACTAGTTCTGAAAACACCAGAAAACACGAAATTTATCTCTGAAATGTGAGATTCGTGTAGGTGGCCCTCTGGAATATGAGTATTTTGCCCAGGCACAAGCGCGATGACGCACCTTTCTGATTGAAGTACCCAATTGATGATAATGGCAATGTTTTTGTGTGCATATCCGTTTGTTTGACAGCTTTTCAATTTAAATCCCGGACAAACTAAGTCAGCACCAGGAAACAAAATAAACTAAACCACCAACGAAGCAAGGGATCGATAATAATGGGGAGAGAACAATGCCTCATTTGGTCTAAAACAATGGTGTAACCACTACCCCGTTTCTCTTTCCCCCCCTCCTTGCCTTGATTGAGTCCCCGCTTGCCACCCTGATTTGAGATCCCCTCCAACTGTGAGACAGCTAGCTGCCTGAATCATCGAGTGAATGGGTTGGGGAGGGGAGGGGGGGGGGGGGGGGGGGGGTAGCCAGAGCTGAGCCTCAGCCCTGCCTTGGTGAGGCTGCCTCGTCTACCTGGGAAACCCACCCACCCCTGCGCGAAGACTCGCCTGTGAAGAAATGGCGCTATCTAACCAACACAAATCAAATAGGGGCGCATGAGGCTCCTGCCTACAGCCTACGCAGTATTTGCGCAATGGCAAGTAACGGCGCGAAGCACCATGAGCCGATACGCGTTGGCTGGCCACTTTCATACCGAAACCTAGGAGGATCAGAAGGCCGGGAAATGAGTTTCTGGGGGGGAGCAAGTCGAAAGCGACGAAGTTTTGTTTGCAAGCTCGGAAAATTGAAGCTCGCGAAAAGCTGTTCCGACAGGTACCTCACCCTTCGAAACCCTATCATGCCGAGTCCAGGTCTAATTCGTAGACCCCCCACCTCGTGTCACCCCTCCCCTCGGTTGCCAGCAGAGGGGAGGGTGACACGAGGCTTCGATTTCGACCCGGACTCGGTTTCGAGGGGCGAGGTACCTTTCAGAACAGCTTCTTGCGAGCTTCGATTGTTCGAGGTTGCAAACAAAAATTCGTCGCTTTCAACTTGCTCCCCCCCAGAAACTCATTTCCCGGCCTTCTGATCCTCCTTGTAGTGCAGTTCAGAGACGAAATCGTAGGCCCTACTCCTCGTGTCACCCCTCTCCTCTGGTTGCCAGCGTCATCTGCTAAAACCCTGTCACACTTGCCCCTCTTCCATTCAGCACTTCATCCATACGGCGCTTTCTTGACAGGGGGGAAACTAATGCCTGCCTATCTATCTAGATAGGCAGGCATGTGAGTGAGACTATATACCCTGAATATATTCGTCTTCACACTGCAACTGAGACTAAAGCCTGCCTATCTAGATAGGCAGGCCTATAAGCAGACTAATGCCTTCAATTTCAGGCTCACAAGACAGACTAATGCCTTCACTTTAAAACAGATCTCGGACTCGCCTTACAGCTTGTTTCCAACCAGTTAAGGGTCCGGTTAGGGATTGTGTTTTGGAGGGTTCAGACTCGACCTCTAACCGGACCCTTAACTGGTTGGAAACATTCCACCAGTTACGCAGCCTTTTGCATCTGACCAGGTCAGTTCAAAATGGGTCAACGTGGCAAATGCGCTCTGTAGCACTTCCTCGCGATTCAAACGCTGATTTCAGCGTGTATTCCGCTTCTTGCCGCTGCTGGTTGCCCAGAATGATCAGTCCATAATTGCGTGGCAGGGACGGTGCCCTGCTGCTGCGAATCCATTTTGGTGAAACTGTGCTATCGATGATGAGTGTCCGAGAAAGAAAGAAAGGATGCGGGACTCCAAAGCAGCGTGATTTTTAAGAGGCGCGCGCCAACTTCGTGACGTCACCAGATCTAATTCAACAACCGAATTTAACCGCCCCTTAACTTTCTTTAACGGCGGGGGGGTGGGCCGTTGCACTAACCGGGACGGTTGGTCTTTAACCGGATCTCAACTTTTTGTGTTTCCGACCAAACACCGGTTAGCGCCAAAAATAACGAGTTTAACCGCCGCTTAACCGGACCCTTAACTGGTTACCACCCTCAATGTAGGAGAGAATCAAGAGTTACACCGAGTCACACAAGTCAAAAACTAGTGTCACATGGGTGTAACAGAAAATGAGTAACCGGATGCAGAGCCATTTAGCCCTGAAGGGTTCGCGTCCAAAGAAGCATCCTTCACAAGCCAACTGTCCATGCAACATGCAACAGCGTTTCCGTCCGACCAAAGTCCCATCGCCTCCAACCGCGTACGTGCCTTTAGTATGCAGCGTGCTAATTGCGCAACTGCTAAACTTCGTCCAGCGCAGTTGTTCCCTACTACTATGCCTTCCTAAGTACCACTTGTTCGGGGTGAAAATTGCAAATCCCGACTCGCGCATGTTTGCTTTCACGCGACACCTCAAATGTGTGCGCATCAAGTTAACCCTTAATTGACATACTCCGAGTATCATAATGTGGAATGACTACCTGTTCTGCTGAAGGCTGCTTACCGCCCCTCCATGGGTAGCGACTTCGGTACATCAGGCGTACTGCCGGACGAGCAAAACGGATGCGCCAAACGGATGCGCAAAACGGATGCGCTAGGGAACCTAAGGGTTCGCCCTACAAAGTGCATTTAGACCGCACCAACTGACGTTTGCAAACGGCAGGCAGCTCGATAAACTCGCAAATACAGTCACCTATTCTCCGACTCGAAGCAAATTTCAGACAAGTTGTATCTTCAGTCACGTCACCTCGTCTTCCAGGTAGATTTAAGTCAAACTGCGCCCCGAAACACTTGACGTTGGGATTCGACAGTCAAGTCATCCCGAAGGAGACTGCCTAGTCACAGCCGGAGGGTGCACAGCCTCAGTTCATGATGTAACGCGCAACTGTGTACCAAAGCGCGGGAGACGAGACACACGTTCCGCAAGAACAGCCACGAGGGCAGCAACAAGGTTTACGAGGGCAGCAACAAGGTTGCACACACCGCACATTGCACACAGCACACAAAACAACCCTAGTAACAGCGGGGCTCAGCGAGGCTTCCTCATACCTCCAGCGGATCCCCATTCAATTGCCAATTGTTGGAGGTTAGAGGGCGTTTACACGAGCCGGTTATCTCGGCCAGTTAAGTTGGCGAGATAACCAAATAGTTAGCGCCACGTATGCCCAAACCCTCAACGAACGCAAACTTAACCAGTTTCTGTTTACACGTGCATTTGCGCTCGCAGTTTGCGTTCAGTCAGGTTGGTCGTGTACTTCTGGATAGCCTCGTGATTTTTGAATTTTGGGTGATAGACGAGCTATTTTCTGGCCTTGCTCCCCAGCACGAACCGTGCTGTGAAGCAAGCGACTTCGAGGCTCCGCAGCGACCCGTCGATCGAGATTGCTGGGTGAGATTTGGCAGCTGATCATCAACATCTGCTCGGCCAATGCATTCATGCTTGCTGCTCTAGAAAATTCGAATCTGCAGAAATTTACGAACTGAACTGGAGCTAGCGTAGCCGATACATCTCACAGCTCGGAAGCCAAGATAACTTAACGAACCACTAACCTGAACCTTTAACCCGTAACTAGCAGCTTGTTTCCAACCAGTTGGAGGTCCGGTTAAGGATTGTGTTTCGGAGGGTTTAGACTCGACCTCTAACCGGACCCTTAACTGGTTGGAAACATTCCACCAGTTAAGCAGTCTTTTGCATCTGGCCAGGTCATCTCAAAATGGATCAACGTGCCAAATGCGCAGCGCAGCACTTCCTCGCTATCCAGACGCTGATTTCAGCGTTTATCCCGCTCCTTGCTGCTGCTGCCCGCTTCAAGAACATGAGGAGGAGGCAGCGGGAGGATGTCCTGGCTAGAGTTCGCGAGATCGAGAAGGTAAATCCCTTTGAGCCTGCTTCGAAGCTTGTCCTCGTCTGTGCCTACGAAGATTAAACGGCAGTATTGTAGCGGAAATTAACACCTTCAGAAAATAATCGCAGCCATGCTGATCGTTTCGCGCGCCAATTTCGTGACGTCACCAGATCTAATGCAACCAACGAATTTAACCGCCCCTTAACTTTCTTCAACGGCGGGGGGGGGTGCGCCGTTGCACTAACCGGGGCAGTTGGTCTTTAACCGGACCTCAACTTTTTGTGTTTCCGACCAAACACCGGTTAGCGCCAAAAATAACGAATTTAACCGCCGCTTAACCGGACCTCCAACTGGTTGGAAACAAGCTGTAGGGGGGGGGGGGGGGGGGAGTTATGGTTATCGCGAAAATGGTTAACTGGGCGAGATAACTGACGCGAAAAGTGTCGTGCAAACGCTTCGTGGTTAGTTAACTGTACATCTTAACCGTAAATGGCCGAGATAACCTGCTCGTGTAAACGCCCTCTAAGCCTGTTACAGCCTGTTTCCATAAGACCATGTTACGGTTATGGATAACCCCGCAAACTGTAGTGCGGCAGTACTCGTAACCCGTGTTCTAGCCAGCTTCCTGTCGCGTAACCCCGCTGTACAATTTAGTGTAACGATTGTCCCTGAAATCTGGGTTATGGGAAGATCTGGGTTATGTGATCGTTAAATCAGTTGTTCGACAGCTTGGAAGCGTTTGAATTATTTACTCGCCGGCTTGACTTTCTTTCGTGCAGCCGTCTCGCAATTCGAGTTCATGTTCTGACTCCAAGACGATGGCCCTGTCCTTTTCCATTTCGTTACCATATCCCAGAAGCTTCTAGGGTGCTCGTTGATGCCCCAATGCTGGTTCTGCTTGAAAAACAAACCTTGACCAGACGAATCCATAGCGGTGAGCGTCAGAGTTTCTAGGAAATTGAAGGGATCGCGCGTGACTGCGCGATCTACAAGATTGCAGCGCTCGCGCTCACCACATTATGGCCGCAAGTGACCGCTGCTGCGGTCAAAGTGCCAGCGTGGAACCAAGGCGGATCGGGGTTACGCTTAACCGTGGGGGGGGGGGGGGGGGGGGGGGGGGGGGGGGGCACGGTTCGGGGTAACCCCGATCCGCACCGGCACGTCATCAAATTTTGCCGGAAACTGGTGTACAAGTCGGTCGAGCGAAGTACAATTTTTCGAGAGTTTCCGATTGCCGAGGAAGGTTATGCTCCATAACCCTGGAAACAGGCTGTTTTAGGCACCGCACCTTAGGGTGGATTCCCATTGGGGCAGGATGGGTCTGGATGGGTCGTTAAGTACGGATAACCGACGACCCATCCAGTGTTTACCTTCCCATAGGGGTTTTGGATGGTTCGTATTTGTACGGATGTACTAACGAAATACCCATCCAGACGACCCATCCAAAAGCCAAAATCCATCCAGGCCCTCGACCGAGGTGTGGGTTGGATGGCTCTGGATGGGTCGCAAAATATCCGGCTCCTTCCGGCACAGTCCGGCATTGATCCGGCGACGGTCGCGCAACTGACGCGTATTGCTTTCTTCAACCGACCTGCTAGTTTCATTAGCGAACTTTTGGATCACTGATCATCTTCGAGCAAGACAGAATCAGGGACATTCTAACAATTTCTTCTCCATTCGACGCCCCTTCTTCATTCTACTTTTCTTTTTCGTCTTTCATCGCTCTGCAACATGGCGACGGAAGGCTTGTGGGATTATGCCACCGATGCCGAATTGGACGCCGAACTCGCTCAATACAAGACTGCAGCTGTGGACACTGTTCCACAAACTCCGAGGTCCTCAGTGCGTGGCTTCACGTAGTATAGTGAATGGAAATCTCTAAAATAGTGCGGGTAAATACTCTTGAGCATCATAGCCACGGTAGTGGCTAGACGTTCATGCTCATTCCCCGGAAGAGAGGCTACCGTAGAACAAGCAGCGCCTGCGCAAGCTATGGCGCCCGATCGAGAACGGTTTACAGCAGGAATAATTATGAAGAAAAGGAGCCGGAATAGCTCCATGGCTGACATGCTCATCGCGTGGAAAGATTGAAAGAAAGAAATGGACGCCGCGAGGTATGACTTCAGGTTGCGGAGTGCGGTCTTGAGAAGAGGAATAGATGGATCTAGGATGGATCGGCGCAAGAAATTGAACTGTCAACGATCGATCCGTCTTTTCTTGCGACTATTGATTGAAAGTACCTGCGAAGGTTCCCGGTGGTACATGCGTGTATTGCTGCACCCATCCAGTCGCTTGCAATGGGAGTGCGTTTTGGATGGGTGGCCGTGTACGGATGCACGACCCATCCAAAGAGCTCAACGACCCATCCAAAGGGCCCAACCGACAAATACCGACCCATCCAGTACTACAACCGACTTTACCCATCCAGTCCAATGGGAATCCACCCTTACAGCTTGTTTCCAACCAGTTAAGGGTCCGGTTAAGGATTGTGTTTCGGAGGGTTTAGACTCGACCTCTAACCGGGCCTTAACTTTCGGGAAGATGGTTGGAAACGTTCCACCAGTTAAGCAGTCTTTTGCACCTGACCAGGTCAGTTCAAAATGGGTCAACGTGGCAAATGCGCTCTGCAGCACTCCCTCGCGATTCAGACGCTGATTTCAGCGTTTATTCCACTTCTGGCCGCTGCTGGTTGACTCAGGAAGATCAGTCGAAAATTGCGTGGCAGGGACGGTGCACTGCTGCTGCGAATCCATCTTAGAGAAACTGTGCGATCAATGATGAGTGTCCGAGAAAGAAAGAAGGATGCGGGACTCCAAAGCAGCGTGATTTTTAAGAGGCGCGCTCCAACTTCGTGACGTCACCATATCTCATACATCAACCGAACTTAACCGCCCCTTAACTTTCTTTAATGGGGGGGGGGTGCGCCATTGCACTAACCGGGACGGTTGGTCTTTAACCGGACCTTATCTTTTCGTGTTTCCGACCAAACACCGGTTAGCGCCGAAAATAACGAATTTAACCGCCGCTTAACCGGACCCTTAAATGTGTTAAATGCGTTAAATGTGTTAAATGCTTAAATGTGTTCATAAAGGCTTCATATCGTGACTAATAGCATCAAATGTCCGATTTTGTGAACACATTTTTTGCCAGGTCTTTTTGTACTTTGTACCGCACTTCTCGATACTTATATGTGGCCAAAACATGATTTCCTTAGTGCTAAATATCATAGAATTTCAAGGCGTTTCCGAATATGCAATAAAATTTAGATTTGAAGAACATTTTGTTTTTTCCTTACAGGTGTGTTTTTGTACATTGTACCGCCATTTACGATGCTTATATGTTCGCGAAACATGATTTCCTTAGTGCTACATATCATAGAATTTCAAGGCGTTTCCGAATATGCAATAAAATTTATATTTGGAGATGTTTTGTATTATCCATTTTTTTTGTAGGACAGGACACATATCCGGAGCGATAATCCCTTCAAAACAGAAAATAAAACATTTTCGTTGACTCGCTGGTATACTCGCTGACTCACTGTTCTACTCGCTGGTATACTCGCTGACTCACTGTTACACTCGCTGACTCACTGTTATAGACACAATATACCAGTGCGAAATATACCGTAACAGTTATCCCATATATACCTATAATATACCAGTCGGTTCCTATAATAGAAACAAGCTGTTAGCCCACCGCGCCTTAGCCTGGCATCCGTACTGCCTGTACTACTGTCTGACTTGGAGCTGACGCTGCTGTCCCTAGGCCGATAAAAGTGTCGAGATCGCACCGCAGCATAACAGATTATCTTCCTCTCTTTTTGACAATGCGTCCTCATTCCTTCTTTACACCGCGCGTCCTCATTCCATGCTTCTAGACAATTATGATAAGGTGCTTCCGACGTTATGATGGACAATTCGGATGTACCGTTACGGAATGTCCCGGTGCGGAGCTTCCTGGTTGATGGCGCGCGTCCAAAGAAGACTCCTTTCCGTTGTATGAACCTAGACGAACTGAACACGGGTGCAAGGCACAAGCGAGGTGAGCAATCCTTGCTAGCACAGCTAGCTAGTTAGCTCACGCCTGAAAGAAGCAAACCAATACCGGTATGAAGCTTCCTAGTTGGTGGGGCGTACCCATATAAGACTCCTTTCCGTTGCATGAACCTTAACTAACTTGCTTGAAAGCAAGTGCTTGAAAGCATCTTGTAAGCCACAGTTAGACTACATGCTACATCTTGTCCCTGCTTCTTGTGTACTCAGTCATTTCCCAACCGGTATCAACAGTTTCGCATCCATTGTTCAAGCCACGATATCATGCATGGAGGGAAAGCTGCACTTCTTTGACCATATCTATCTTTCTTTGTACCCTATAATATCCAAGGGAGCCTTCCAACAGTCCTCTGAGTACCAGGACTAGCAACAGCCTTGTTAAGTGCAGCCGTATCTGACATATCATACTGTTAGGGAATTTTAGCAGAGCCCTTCCTCCTAGGGGGCGGGAGCCCCTAGATTCACCCCATTGTCCGTTGGACCGACCAAACGACAAAAAATTGAAGACTGACACGTCAGCCAACTGCCTCACAACTAACTGGCTTCGGTCAGCTCCATTTCTGTTGCCACCTGTCGTTCCGTTGCCAACACACGCCAATGTATTTTTGAGAAAATGAACATTGAACCTGAATTGGTGGATAAAATGAAAATTGATGGATAAAATGAAAATTGGTGGATAAAATGAATCCTGATTCCATTGAAGGATGGAAATACTTAATACAATGTATACAAAAAAGTACGATAATAATCACACAATTAAATTATCGTCCCAGCTAAGATGATGATTTAATTGTATTGTAGAATTAAATCATCACTTTAGCACAATCTCAGGGCTCCCGTCGGTTAAACGATTGTTTAGGGTCCAGTTCATCTGTCCTTTTTATTTTCAAGCGCTTCCTTTACGGTTGGGCAAGTCCCTTGAGCCTATTTGGCCTACCCCTGGACAAAAACATACGTACATACCCGCCACCAATTCTCTTTGTCATAAGACTTGTCTTGTAGGACTGTGCTACACCCAGATATTTAGGCAGTTCTGTACTATACCCTCGCTTGTCTTCTTTTCTTACCTCGAAATAATTATACAATTGATTGTTAGCCCAAGTTGCCCTATGTTGCGTTAGGTTTGGCTGAATAGCTAGTCATTTTCCAGGCTGTTGAAGGTGGCGAGCAGCCAAACTGCTGGGTGGAGCCAAACTCAAGTTCAAACTGAATAGCCAGACAGGGGAGCTGTCTAGAACAGACAAACTCTGATAGCTGTACATAAACCACCTAATGGGATCCATTTTGAACCTCTTTCTCCCTGACTGCACAATTAATTATTTCTTGAGAACTTGCCTCATTGCTATGCAGGTGGAACACATGAGGCAGCGCTTGTGTCTGCATGTCGTCACTTGACGAAAGTGCTTGGAGGAGATGTTGCCAGTGTCTATAATTGGAGTATCACTGTCAAGTTGGATGGCTGGTTTATAATGAAAGAGGAGAAACATGCCAGCATTCCGTGATTTTAGGGTGGCTAGGGCGAGGTCCGCAGTTTACGATGACCATGGATATAGTCCTAGGCAGTCCCACGTCTTGAAAATAGCAAGACTAGCATGTGGTCATCGAGTCTAAAGGACCGCCTAGGGGACTCTCTACTGCATTGATTTGGATGGGACACCTTTCCTTTCTGATTAGGTTTAGATAACAATTTTATAAATTGCTTTTTTGGATCTCCTGATTTTGTCGGGTTGATTTAGGTGGATTCCTGGTTTTCTGACATTTTCGAGGATGATTTCCCGACATCTGGGATATTCGAGGAATCTGACCATCATCATGATGATGTCCTATAAGTACTCGTTGTTTGATGTATAACTTTCATTATATATTTGGCTTCCAATATTTCTTGGTAACAGTGCAATTTCTGAACAAATTCAGGATGATGCTTTTGAGACCTGGAGATCCCTGATTTCTCGATTTCATTTGGTTTCACTACTCTGGATTTTTTACTGCGTTATCTGGAATTATTCAGGACAATGCGTTTGATACTTGGGAAATCTCTGATTTCAGTGCTATTTCTGGAATTTTCAGGATGATGCTTTTGATTTTTGGGAAACCCCTGATTTTCTGACGTCATTTCTGATTTGACCCAGATTCATCAGAAATTCGGGTCCAGTTATTATTTTACGGTGTTTACTGTAACACGACTATGAGAGAGAGACCAGTGATGCAGGCCTATCTTCTATGACTAAGTCCTACCTGTCTAGCAACAACGAGCTTCCCTATGACACAGAGCTACGTGGATGTTGACTCAGATACCTACGAGTACAAGTAGGCTCGTTCTCTTCTATGTAACACCTTATACCAGGGCACCTGAAACCGCAACACCATTGCTGGTTTGCTCGGTCTCCACCTCGTCTCCCAGTCCCTGTCGTGGCCCAGTCCGTGTCGGCAATGCACACATACTGTATGAAAACATAGAGTATGTATACATTGCCACTGCACACACACTGTGTGTATGTACGCACACATAGAGTATGTATACATTGCCACTGCACACACACTGTGTGTATGTACGCACACATAGAGTATGTATACATTGCCACTGCACACACACTGTGTGCATGTACGCACACATAGAGTATGTATACATTGCCACTGCACACACACTGTGTGTATGTACGCACACATAGAGTATGTATACATTGCCACTGCACACACACTGTGTGTATGTACGCACACATAGAGTATGTATACATTACCACTGCACACACACTGTGTGTTTGTACGCACACATAGAGTATGTATACATTGCCACTGCACACACACTGTATGTATGTACGCACACATAGAGTATGTATACATTGCCACTGCACACACACTGTATGTATGTACGCACACATAGAGTATGTATACATTGCCACTGCACACATATTTGCATACATACAAACATACTGTTACAAGTCAAACACACACCTCATCCACAACCCAATGTGATGAAGCTAGTCCCCTAGTCCAGGGGTTCCCTAGGGGGTCCCCTAGTCCAGGGGGTCTCCTAGTTCAATGGGTTCTCTAGGGGGTCCCCTAGTCCAGGGGGTCTCCTAGTTCAATGTGTTCCCTAGGGGGTCCCCTAGTCCAGGGGGTCTCCTAGTTCAATGGGTTCTCTAGGGGGTCTCCTAGTTCAATGGGTTCCCTAGGGGGTCCCCTAGTCCAGGGGGTCTCCTAGTTCAATTGGTTCTCTAGGGGGTCCCCTAGTCCAGGGGGTCTCCTAGTTCAATGGGTTCCCTAGGGGGTCCCCTAGTCCAGGGGGTCTCCTAGTTCAATGGGTTCTCTAGGGGGTCCCCTAGTCCAGGGGGTCTCCTAGTTCAATGGGTTCCCTAGGGGGTCCCCTAGTCCAGGGGGTCTCCTAGTTCAATGGGTTCTCTAGGGGGTCCCCTAGTCCAGGGGGTCTCCTAGTTCAATGGGTTCCCTAGGGGGTCCCCTAGTTCAGGGGGTCTCCTAGTACAAGACCCCCCAGAATGGCTTTCTGCCATACTGAAATTCTGTCCCGGCCCAGGATTCCCAAACCTGCTTAGTTTGCTCCCGGGTCTCTGCGGGTATCGCACCGATGGACTTCGAATTGGGAAACAGTGCGCTGCCCAGAGTTGGCTGTAAAAACATGTAACAATCCAATCCGACAGTAACTTTGACATATCGAAGGTGATGTATGAATGTACACATACTGTCTGGATGTCCTCATGCGTTCACATGCAATATGGACACTGAATTCACATGCATTCACACACAATATGGACACTGAATTCACATGCAAAATGGACACTGAATTTGACACCTGTTGTTATTGTGTTTTTATCCATTATATACAATTCATGAGATAACTCAGCCAGGGTAATTCAAAGCGCACGCTTTTGCGCTCTTGAGCGCTGACTTTTTGACCCCCTCAGCGCTTTAAGCGCAGTTTTTTGCACCCCCTTGTGGGCGCTGCAAGCAATTTTTGCGCTTTTTGCACTACAAAGCGCAGTTTTTTTGTTTTCAAGTGCGCTAAAGCGCTGGCCACTTGGGCCATTTGAAGTTCCCTGAACTCAGCGCAATGCAACGCACTATAATGTACATGATGATGAGGATAACTATCTTTACTCGATCTTTGTTCAAATATTCTATAACTACAAACAGTAGTTTTTGGAGTAGTGTGAGCATTGGTGTTAGGCTCATGGTGGAATGACTCATGTCATTTTTCAACCCAGCAAATTATGTTTAAATCATTTATCACAGGTTATCATATAAAAATTCCCCTCTGCCTGTTGATGATATGAATCCCTGGAACTATAGGAGTACCAGGGGTTGGGGGGAGCGTAATGGGATGACTCATGTCATCCTATGAGATGACGCGCGTCAACTCGTGTAGTGCTAGATAACCTAAAGTACGACCTGCAGTGCTGGATGACCTACATAACGATCTGTACTGCTGGATAACCTACAGTACGATCTGTATTGCTGGATAACCTACAGTACAACCTGTATTGCTGGATAATCTACTGTACGATCTGTATTGCTGGATAATCTACAGTACAATCTGTATTGCTGGATAATCTACAGTACCATCTGTAGGTGATCCACTTGCGTACTAGGAGAGCCGCTTGGCTTCTACAAATAATGATAACACCTGGTTGGGCGTGGTATTAAACGAGCCCCGTCTTACGGCGGGAGGGAACGGGCTGCTACTTAACCTGGACAAAGCTACCATGGCGGTTAACAGAGACCGCAAACACTTATTCGTACCAGTGGGGATTCGAACCCGGCAACGTCTTCGTTCTTTGTAGGAGCTCGACCATTGAGCCATTTGTCGGAACCGGGATTTGGCTTCTACATGCTATCGAGTTATACCACGCAAGAGCTATCACAGCTATCACAGCTTAAAAAATGGGGAAAACATTCAAACACTATTTATATTCCTGGCTATGTGCAGGAGCTGCCTAGCAAAGGAACTTGTCGGCAGCTCCCTCTTTATCCAGCCACTGGGCTAAGCCCTATAATTTCAGTACTGCAGGGAAGCTGGTTATTGGTGGTAGCAGTGTGCACAGTATTTCCTGTTTGGGCTATGCGTAGCAGCTTCTAGGCAGCTCCCTTGTTATCCAGCCACTGGGCTAAGCCATACAATTTCAGTAGTGCAGGGAAGCTGCTCATTGGTGGTAGCAGTGTGCACTGCGTTTCCTGTTAGGGAAATGCGTAGCAGCTTCTAGGCAGCTTCTTTCACCCATCCTTGGACATAACCTGAAGCTAGCTAGTGTGCCTGAAAGTGTTATGCTACTGCACATGTGCCACAGCAACAGATAACAGCTGCTTTGGAATGCCTCTTGTGCTAGCTTTCTGTCATGCTACCGCATATGGTGGCAGCATGATGTGTTACTCAGCATGTGTGAGCGCTGGCTGGCTGGCCCGGGTGACTCCCGGGCCAAGCCACAAGGCACGGCCTAGTTAGACTGGAGGCTGCCGGGTTAAGGTGGCAGCTAGCCCTAGCTGGCACGCGCCTTGTGGCTTGGCCCGGTAGTCACCAGGGCCGGCCACGCAGCACTCATGCGTGCTGAGTAATAAGTCATGCTACAGCCATGTGCAGTAGCATAACACTTTGAGACACACTAGCTAGCTTCAGAATATGTCCAAGGATGGGTGAAAGAAGCTGCCTAGAAGATGCTACGCATAGCCCAAACAGGAAACGCAGTGCACACTGCTACCACCAATAACCAGCTTCCCTGCACCACTGGAATTGTAGGGCTTAGCCCAGTGGCTGGTCATATGCAGTATCATAACTGAAAGCAAGCACGAGAAGCATTCCAAAGCAGCTGTTACCTGTGGGGTCGACTCAGTGGCTGACTAATATGATATGCCGATCCTTAGATAGATCCCTATCAGCAATCGGACCCACAGTTATTGAGACTGGCATGGCGATGTAAGCACACTAAGCGATGTAAGCACACTAAGCGATGCTGCTACATCTGGCCAGACCGTCAGGCCCTGGAGTCCCAGTATAGATAGCTATGCACGGAAACTGGCCGAATGGCTGCAGAACCAGAATAAATATGGATAGGGGTCGGCTATGTTATATAATATTAGAGAATCCATAAACCTATATAATACTAGTCAGAATTTCGAATTTATTAAAAAAACTAATATTATTGTGACACTATAATAATGAGTTAATATTAGTTTTTCAAACACTAATTGCTGTTCCCTAAATATAAGTGGGTGGAAGCAACTACACGTGGCCCAGAATGAAACACTAGTTTGCTCTCTGCAGTTCACACTTCCTGGAAATCTAATCAATGCAATGCAATGTAATATGGATACAGATTTGGATGACAGGTTGCAAGCAGGATTCGTCAAAGCACATACATGTGAAAGCACATGTGAAAGCACATGTGAAAGCACATGTGAAAGCACATGTCATAGCACATGTCAAAGCACATGTCAAAGCATCGTGCATTGGGCTAAGCAACATGCGTTTGGCAAAGTAACGTGCATTGGGCTAAGCAACATGCGTTTGGCAAAATAACGTGCATTTGGCAAAGTAACGTGCATTGGGCTAAGCAACGTGCATTGGGCTAAGCAACATGCGTTTGGCAAAGTAACGTGCATTGGGCTAAGCAACATGCGTTTGGCAAAGTAACGTGCATTGGGCTAAGCAACATGCGTTTGGCAAAGTAACATGCATTTGGCAAAGCAACATGCGTTTGGCTAAGCAACATGCGTTTGGCAAAGTAACGCGCATTTGGCAAAGTAACGTGCATTGGGCTAAGCAACATGCGTTTGGCAAAGTAACGTGCATTTGGCAAAGTAACGTGCATTTGGCAAAGTAACGTGCATTGGGCTAAGCAACATGCGTTTGGCAAAATAATGTGCATTTGGCAAAGTAACGTGCATTGGGCTAAGCAACATGCGTTTGGCAAAGTAACGTGCATTTGGCAAAGCAGGTGTGCGCAGAAGCTGCTCGAGTAAGCAAAACCTGTTTGTGTTGTCTGCTGCACTGCATTGTACATACACACACAGGAGATGCGATTTAAAGTTCAGAAATAGGAATTTGGTAGTGTTCTAGTTTTAGGCCTCCTAAAGGGATAGTGCATGGTAGCAATATTCATCGCAAAGCACAGCTCGAAGTGCCGTTTTGAAGTGGGTTCTAGGGGGTGTACATATACACATATATATACCTGCATATATATCCAGTAGAGGTACAACCAGTCGAGGTACAACTCGGTGAGGTACAACCAGGTGAGATACAACCGGTTGAGGTACAACCAGTCGAGGCACAACCAGGTGAGGTACAACCAGTTGAGATACAATCAGGCGAGGTACAACCAGGTGAGATACAACCAGGTGAGGTACAACCAGGCAAGGTACAACCAGGAGAGGTACAACCAGGAGAGGTACAACTGGGTGAGGTACAACCAGTGGAGTTACAACTAGGTGAGGTACAACCAGTTGAAGTACAACCAGGTGAGGTACAAATGGGGTGAGGTGCAACCAGGGGAGGTATAACCTGGTGAGGTACAATTAGGTTAGGCACAACCGGGTGAGGTACAACCAGTTCAGGTACAACCAGGTAAGGTGCGAATAGGTGAGGTACAACCAGTTGAGGTACAACCCGGTGAGGTACACCCAGGTGAGGTACAACCAGTCCAGACAGTTATTTTCTGGAGACACGTTGAAATGCGTCGGGTTCTTTTCAAACTTTCCAATGTTGCAGCGAGAAGTGTTGTGGCGCAGGGAGGAGTGCTTCGAGCTGTTCTAGCCTTGAATACGATCTTCCAAACATCTTCCAAGCATGTCACAGCTTCCTATGTTGTAGCTGTGGGGTGACGTGAAACAGTGTCAAGTGTTAAGTGTTGGGAGCTCGTCAAATCTTTCAACCTTAGAGCTGGGAGCGTTGTGACACGCCCCGGGAGCTTGTCAACCTTAGCAATGTTAGAGCTATGAAGTGAATGAGTGATGTGATATGATGTGACACAGCACTGTAAGCTTGTCAACCCTAGCAATGGTGGAGCTATGGAGTGATGTGATGTGATGTGATGTGATATGACAGAGCACTGGGAGCTTGTCAACCTTAGCAATGGTGGAGCTATGGAGTGTTGTGTTGTGATGTGATGTGACACAGCACAGGGAGCTTGTCAACCTTAACAATGGTGGAGCTATGGAGTGATGAGACACAGTGACAAGTGCTTGGAGCTTGTAAACCTTAGCAATGGTGGAGCTATGAAGTGATGTGATGTGATGAGGTGTGACACAGCACTGGGAGCTTGTCAACTTTTGCAATGGTGGAGCTATGGAGAGATTTGACATAGCTCTGGGAGCTTGTCAAACTTTGTGATGCAGTGTTGGGAATGTTGGGAGATCTTCAAATCTTTCGGACTGCAGCCATGGCAAGCCCGAAGGGTGCAGGGCGAGGAAGGGAGCGACAGGTGGCACAGGAACGGTGTAAGTGTTTGGAGATATTCAAACCTGTCAATGTAGCAGCGTTGCAGAACAGTGAGGAGTCTTGGAAGATAATGAAACCTAAAAGCACTGTAACCGCTGGGGCAGTAGGTGTTGTGACACAGTGAAAAGAGCCATGAGCTGTTCCAACCTTCCAAGACCTCTCGGCTCTCAATGCAGCAGCTATGAGCGCTGCGAAACAGTGAGGAGTCTCATAGGACAACGAAACCTGCTAGGCTGCAAGCACTGGGGCAGTAGGTGTTGTGACACAGTGACAAGTGCCAAGAGCTGTTACAACCTTCCAAGGCTTACCAGCTTTCAATGTAGCAGCTATGAGCGCTGCGAAACAGTTGAGTGGGGAGTCTCGGAAGATAATGAAACCTGCAAGGCTGCAAGCGCTGTAGAAGCAGGTGTTGTGACACAGTGACAAGAGCCATGAGCTGTTCCAACCTTTCAAGGCCTCTCGGCTTTCCATGTAGCAGCTACTAGAGCGCTGCAAAACAGTGAGGAGTCTCGGAGAACAACAAAACTTTAAAGGGTTGTAACCACTGTAGAAGCAGGTGTTGTGACACAGTGACAAGAGCCATAAGCTGTTCCAACCTTCCAAGGCTTATCAGCTTTCAATGTAGCAGCAATGAGCGCTGCGAAACAGTTAGGAGTCCCGAAAGATAATGAAACCTGCAACCGCTGGTGCTGGTACTGGTCTTGCTGGTGCTGATGCTGGTCCTGCTGGTGCTGATACTGGTATTGCTGGTCCTGCTGGTGCTGATGCTGGTCCTGCTGGTACTGATGCTGGTCCTGCTGGTGTTGGTGCTGCTGGTGCTGGTACTGCTGGTGCTGGTACTGCTGGTGCTGGTACTGATGCTGCTGATGCTGGTACTGCTGGTGCTGATGCTGGTACTGATGCTGCTGGTGCTGGTCCTGCTGGTGCTGATGGTCGTAATGCAGCACAGACTTCACTGTTACATGGCTTAAGGGTCCAAGTTCCACGGTGAGAAGCTCTTTACCGCACTCAACTTCTGATGCTGTTGCTGCTGGTGCTGCTGCTGGTACTGCTGGTGCTGATGGTCGTAATACAGCACAGACTCCAGTGTTACACTCGTCAAGCGTCAAAGCGCGGCGCTGAGGGGCTCTTTACCTCACTCAAATTCTGATGCTGGTGCTGCTGGTACTGCTGGTTCTGGTACTGCTGGTACTGCTGGTGCTGATGGACGTAATACAGCACAGACTCCAGTGTTACACTCGTCAAGCGCCCAAGCGCCCCGGTGAGGGGCTCTTTACCGCACTCAAATTCTGATGCTGGTGCTGCTACTGCTGGTGCTGATACTGGTATTACTAGTGCTGGGACTGCTGGTGCTGGAGTTGATAGTCTCGATGCAGCAGAGACTCCAGTGTTACATGGCTTGAGCGTCCAAGTGCCACGGTGAAGAGCTCTTTACCGCACTCAAATTCTGATGCTGGTGCTGGTACTGGTGGTGCTGATGCTGCTGGTGCTAGTACGTCTGGTGCGCATGGTCTTAAGGCAGCAGAGACTCTACTGTAACACGGCTTAAGCGTCCAAGTGCCACAATGAGGGGCTCTTTACCGCCCTCAAATTCTGATGCTGATGCCGCTGGTACTGGTACTGCTGGTGCTCATGGTCGTAATGCAGCTGAGACTCTACTGTTCCAGGGCTTAAGCGCCCAAATGCCACGGTGAGGGGCTCTTCACCGCACTCAACTGCTGATGCTGGTGGTGGTGGTGCTGGTACTGCTGATGCTGGTGCTGGTACTACCGGCGCTGGTACTAATGGTCGTAATGCAGCAGAGAGTCTACTATTACACGGCTTAAGCGTCAAAGTGCCACAGTGAGGGGCTCTTTACCTCACACAACTGCTGGTGCTGGTACTGCTGGAGCTGGTGCTGGTACTGCCGGTGCTGGTACTGCTGGTGCTGGTGCTGGTACTACTGGCGCTGATGGTCGTAATGCAGCAGAGACTGTACTGTTACACGGCTTAAGCGTCCAAGTGCCACAATGAGGGGCTCTTTACCTCACACAACTGCTGGTGCTGGTACTGCTGGAGCTGGTGCTGGTACTGCCGGTGCTGGTACTGCTGGCGCTGATGGTCGTAAGGCAGCAGAGACTCTACTGTTACATGGCTTAAGCGTCCAAGTGCCACAATGAGGGGCTCTTTACCTCACACAACTGCTGGTGCTGGTCCTGCTGGTGCTGGTGCTGGTACTGCTGGTGCTGGTGCTGGTACTGCTGGCGCTGGTGCTGGTACTGCCGGTGCTGGTACTGCTGGCGCTGATGGCCATAATGCAGCAGAGACTCTACTGTTACACGGCTTAAGCGTCCAAGTGCCACGGTGAAGAGCCTTTTACCGCACTCAACTGCTGGTGCTGGTGCTGCTGGTACTGCTGGTGCTGATGGTCGTAATGCAGCAGAGACTCCACTGTTCCACGGCCTAAGTGTCCAGGTGTCACGGTTAGGGGCTCTTTACCGCACTCAACTTCTGATGCTGGTGCTGCTGGTACTGCTGATGCTGATGCTGGAACTCCTGGTTTAGCGTCCAAGCGCCGGTCAAGCTTCCACGCGCAGCGTCTCTAAGCTGCACAGAGAATCAATTGCCTCCTGTACCAGCATTCTTGCCACACATTGCATGAAGGAGTCCCTAACGCCTGGAGGGTGGCACTTACTATGTCTACCATGGTGATTATACCCAGCAGCGGTGTCCCGGAGGGTCCCCTTAACACCACGCCCCTCCAGGCGTTTATTCGTTTTTATTTTTCATCCACGCGCAACGGAACTTTCAATGTCTCAGCTACGAGGTGTGCGACGGGGTGCTGGTGTTGAATTCAGGATAAGCAGGCCTGCAGGGGGGGGGGAAGGCAAACATGTTGAGTGATGATAATGCACAACATGATCGATACGCCTTGTAATATATATTACTTAACTATTTATATATTTGATTTATTTACGAACAACATAGCATTGAATTCAGGGTAAGCAGGCCTGCATGGGGGGAAAGGCAAACATGTTCAGTGATGACAATGCACAACATGATCAATACGCCTTGTAAAATATATTACTTTACTATTTATATATTTTATTTATTTGTGAACACCGTGGTGTTGAATTCAGGGTATGCAGGCTTGAAAGAAGGGAAAGGCAAAAGATGTTGAGTGATGATAGTACACTGCATGATCCATACGCCTGGTGATATAGATTACTTTACTATGTATATAATTTATTTATTTTTTAATGACAAAGTGCTGAATTCACAGTGTATTTGGTGTATTTGGTGTATTTTCATAGTGTATTTGGTAAGCAGGCCTGAAAAAGGGGGGGAAAATGTTGAGTGGAGATTCAGTGTTTTTTAATTCAGATTTCTGTAGTCCAGGTTGAGTAGCTACATGGGCTACTCAACCCTGATTTCAGGATAGTTGCGTAGCCATCGCATGGCAGAGCGCAAAGCGCGGAGCCTGGTGGGGTCGGGGGGCAGCGCGTCCCGATATCGGGGGTCCGGGGGGCAGGGCATTCTACGGAATGGCGACGCGTCGTCAAAAAATGAAACACTGTGGAGATTGTACACGACATGATCGTTATGCCTTATTACCGTTTATTTATTTTATTTGTTTATGAACGAGACGCAGTGCTGAAGTCGAGGTGTCACACAAATATGATTGGGAGTGTGGCTGTGGACAATGCAACAGGATACTCGCCATTGTTTTTTTTGTACGCGTCGCAAATTGAGTGACTCAGTGCGACCCCAGTGCAACGCACTGCCCCCTGAACCATATGGAGCCTGAGACCCGAGGGGGTTTGGGGCTCATTTCTGGATGCGCCATCGAAAGAACACAAAGCTGGCCTTCAGGAGGATGAAGGCAAAATATGTGGATTAAAGATAGCAAACCACATGGTGTTGAAGCCACGGTGTCGTGTAAACATGAGTGTGGCTGTGGAGAATGCAACAGGATTTTGGTGGAGAGTATTCGCGACAGAGCGACAGGTGGCAACGGAAGCGAGTTAGTTACAAGGCCATTGGCTGACGTGTCAGGCCTCATCTCGGTCAAACGGTCGGCTGGTCGATTGTACACACAAACGGACAAATGGGTAACCCTGGGAGCTCCTGACCCCTTGAAGAGGGGGCTCTGCCAAAAATGAGTGTGGCTGTGGAGCATGCAACAGGATATTGGCACGTTGTTCAGGGTAAGCTGGCCTCCAGGAGGACGAAGGCAAAATATGAGGATTGAAGATAGAGCACAACATGGTGTTAAAGCCATGGTGTCGTGTAAACATGAGTGTGGCTGTGGAGCATGCAACAGGATATTGGTACGTTGTTCAGGGTAAGCTGGCCTCCAGGAGGACGAAGGCAAATATGTGGATAGAAGATAGAGCACAACATGGTGTTAAAGCCATGGTGTCGTGTAAACATGAGTGTGGCTGTGGAGCATGCAACAGGATATTGGCACGTTGTTCAGGGTAAGCTGGCCTCCAGGAGGACAAAGGCAAAATATGAGGATTGAAGATAGTACATCGCATGGTGTTGAAGCCATGGTGCCGTGCAAATATGAGTGTGGCTGTGGAGCATGCAACAGGATATTAGTGTGTAGTTCTTGGTAAGCTGGCCTTCAGGAGGATGAAGGCAAAATATTTTGTGTGAAGGAAATGTGTTAATGTCAATGAACATGTCACTTAACACACAATAATGTGTGTTAATATAAATACATTAGTGTCCCGATTTTTTGCACTAAGGCTGTGTCAGGATTTTCACCGATTTCGAAGCGCCCTTTTTCATAGCTAGGGAACAGCAACTAATAAAAGTGCTTAAAAACTAATATTATTACCGGTTTAGTGATATAAAAGTGCTTAAAAACTAATATTATTACCGGTTTAGTGATATAATAATATTCGTTTTTCAAATAAATTAAAAATTCTGGTGAGACAGCTCGTCCGACTAATAGGATATAATATTATTTATTCACTAATGCTATATAACATAGCCGACCCCTATTCATAGCTATTCTGGTTCTGCAGCCATTCAACCAGTTTCCTACGTTGCTATTTATACTGGGACTTCAGAGCCTGACGGGCTAGCCATATGTAGCTGCATCGCTTAGTGTGCTTACATCGCTTAGTGTGCTTACATCGCTTAGTGTGCTAACATCGCTTAGTGTGCTTACATCGCTTAGTGTGCTTACATCGCTTAGTGTGCTTACATCGCTTAGTGTGCTTACATCGCTTAGTGTGCTAACATCGCTTAGTGTGCTTACATCGCTTAGTGTGCTTACATCGCTTAGTGTGCTAACATCGCTTAGTGTGCTTACATCGCTTAGTGTGCTTACATCGCTTAGTGTGCTAACATCGCTTAGTGTGCTTACATCGCTTAGTGTGCTTACATCGCTTAGTGTGCTTACATCGCTTAGTGTGCTTACATCGCTTAGAGTGCTTACATCGCTTAGTGTGCTTACATCGCTTAGTGTGCTTACATCGCTTGCTTACATCCAGCGCTTTAGCACACTTGAAAAAAACAAAACTGAGCTTTGTAGTGCAAAAAGCGCACAAATTGCTTGCTGCGCCCACAGGGGGTTGCAAAAAACTGCGCGAAACGCGCAGTGGGGCTCAAATAGGCAGCGCCCCAGCGTGCAAAAGCGCGAGCTTGGAAGTACCCTGATGAAGGTCATAGTGTCATATCTATTTTTACAAGGGGGGATCCAGGAAAAGGCGCATCTGATAAAACCTAGCCCTTAGCGACCAAGAAAAAAAGACAGAGGAAGACAATACACATACACGATACACATACATGAAAACAGACAGAGGAAGACAATACACATACACGATACACATACATGAAAACAGACAGAGGAAGACAATACACATACAGGATACACATACAATTAAAAAAGACAGACGCACCCTCCATGCTCGATGTTGTCAAGGCCAGCCAACTCAGTGGGTAGGGTTTAGTTTTTTAGTAGGGTTTAGGGTTTACAAATTCAGACAGACGCACCCTCCATGCTCGATGTTGTCAAGGCCAGCCAACTCAGTGGGTAGGGTTTAGGGTTTAGGGTTTAGGGTTTACGAATACAGACAGAAAGCAGCCCTCCATGCTTCGATGTTGTCAAGGCCAGCCCAATTCAGAGGGTGGGGGGTTTAGGCTTTAGGCTTTTAGGGTTTACGAAATTAAATAGTAGCGCACCCTCCATGCTCGATGTTGTCAATGCCAGCCAACTCAGTGGTCTAATCTGGTCAATCCGGGGTAGCGAGTATGGGAAAACATCAACAAAGTAAAGCAACAGGTCATATGGTCATATATGTGGTGTACAAGGGGGAAACAGGAAAGGGCACATTTCCCTTTGTAAGTAAGGAAAAAAGACAGACGCACACTATGTCTGCCATGGTGACTTCCCCCAGCTGGGGCGTACAGGAGGGTCCCCTTAGAACCACCCCTGTCCAGCGTACCACAAAAAAAAAAAAACGCACCCTCCATGCTCAATGTTGTCAATGCCAGCCAACTCAGTGGGTCCTGGTCTATCCCGTAGCATTCAACCCCAACTTTTCGTAGCAGGTACGAAGGTGATGGTGGAAGAAAAACGCAACCCATGCAGCAATTGCTACTGAGACCTGCATCACACAATACAACACAGGACAAGGTGTTGGATGGTGGTATCTAATCTGCAAAAGAAGATAGAAAACAAAGGTGCATATTTTGAAAGTTGGGCAGGTAGAAGGAGAAACTAGAGAATAACACAACCCATGCAGCGATTGGTACTAGACCTGCATCACACACAAACAACAATATGTGTTGGATGGTGGTATGTAATCTGCAAAAAAAGAAAGAAAACAGAGGTGCATATTTTGTCAGGTAAGTGGCAGGTAGAAGATGATAAGCGGAGAAAAACGCTACCCATGCAGCGATTGGTACTAGACCTGTATCACACACAAACAACAATAGGTGTTGGATGGTGGTATCTAATCTGCAAAAGAAGAAAGAAAACAAAGGTGCATATTTTGAAAGTTGGGCAGGTAGAAGGAGAAACTAGAGAATAACACAACCCATGTTAGACCTGCATAGTCACATCATACCCGATTGCCACACAAGTCAATAGCTTGCACAACAATGCTCTCCTGAATGCATGGCAACGTTTCTGGGGTGTTTTGGTCTAATTCGGCTAAATTAGTTGTAAACTAATAGGGCTAATTTAGCTATTAGCCCTATCAGGGCTAATTTGGTCTGCTATTAGCCATACTCATTGAAGCCTAATCATATCATCCAAGCATTCTCTGTGTAAAAACATTTAAAAACACCGTTTCCGAGGGGGGGGGGGGGGGGGGGGGGTCAGAAAGACAGATGGTAGAAGTTTCATACAAAAGGAGGGGGGAAATAAAGTTGAAAACAAGTTTTTACCCCCCCCCCTCCAAAAACCCGCTTACCTCACTCTACCTCCCTAAAATGGGGGTCCCAAGTTTGAGGGATCCAAGTTTTTTTTGACCCAAAGCGGCCCAAATCTTAACTTCTGTTCAACCCTTTTTTTGACTAAAAACAGCTTTTTTTTTTTCTGCTGAGAATTATCTCTATTTAAAGCCAAAGATGCGGTACGGGCAGCTTTTTTCTTTGCCTCCCCTCAATAATTTCATTCAAAAACATCCCATTAAACACATAATTTCATCCATAACATATTTTCATTAAAAACAGTAAAAAAAACAATTTCATTCAAAACATCCTCTCATTTGAAACATTTAAAACATCCTCTCGTCCCAAGTATAATTTCATTCAAAACATTCAAAACATCATTTCATTTGAAACGTTTAACATTGTCTATCGCCAAAACATATTTACATCAAAACATTAAAACATCATTTCATTTGAAACGTTTAAAACATCTTGTCTCATCCAAAAGCCCATAATTTCAATTCAAACATCATTTTCAATTTGAAACGTTTAAATACATTGCCTCGTCCAAATTATAATTTCATTCAAAACATTGAAAACATCATTTAATTTGAAACGTTTAAAACATTGCCTCGTCCAAAATATAATTTTCATTCAAACACTCATTTCATTTAAAACGTTTAAAATATTGTCTCGTACCCACATATAATTTCATTCGAAACATTGAAAACATCATTTTATATTTTGAAAATGTTTTAAAAAAAACATTGTCTCGTCCAAAATATAATTTTCATTCAAACATTGGAAAACACTTCATTTGAAACGTTTAAAACATTGTCTCATCCAAAACTTCATTTCATTCAAAACATCATTTCATTTGAAACATTTAAAACATTGCCTCGTCCAAAATATAATTTCATTCAAAACATTGAAAACAGCATTTAATTTGAAACGTTTAAAACATTGCCTCGTCCAAAATATAATTTCATTCAAAACATCATTTCATTTAAAACGTTTAAAACATTGTCTCGTCCAAAATATAATTTCATTCAAAACATTGAAAACATCATTTCATTTGAAACGTTTAAAACATTGTCTCGTCCAAAACAGAAATTTCATATTAAACACCATTTTCATAAATAAAATAAAACTTGTTTCATTCAAACATCATGTCACTTAAAACATTCAAACATCATTTCCTTTAAAACATGTCTTGTTTCAGAACATCACTTATCTCCATAGGTGCCTAAGTCCGAAAACGCCCTAAGTCGATACAAGAATGTGATACAGAGCCGTACATGGCCCAAACTGCTGCGGACTAATCAAATTCTGCCCAGGCTCATATTTCGCTGACCGTGTCAGCTATGCGCGCAGCTAACTTTTCGGTGCGCGTTCGGCATATCTGGTCGCGAGCAGCCTTGTTCGTGTAATCAGGTTACAAGAGCTATTGCCCCGGTGGCAGTAATCAGATCTGTGCATAATTAGTTATGCAATCCAGATCGCGTCTAGGATAGGAGTGCCGGCAAGCTATTCGGAAGCAAAAGGCAACCTCGGGACGAAAGGCTTATCAAACCCCTATTACAAGGTCGGAGGCTGCGCTTCATACCTGGCCTCAGAATCTACAGAAATAGCTGTAATCTCAAGATTTCACGCTCCCTGTGGCCTACCAACACCATGGCTCAGGATAGGGTTGTGTTTTTCAATGATCTACCAATCAAAAACTGAGTTCAGTGATGTGGAGTGTTTGAAGATAAATAAAAATAAAAGTTTGTTCAGCCTTTTTCTTGAATTTATTTTCAAAAAAAATATTTGAATTTTAATTTGAATTTTCGAAAAAAAGAAAAAGTTGTTCTGCAACGCTACATCTTCAGATAGAGCAACCGAGGCCCAAAAATGTTTCAAGGTTGAGGCTGTGCAGCTCTGACCTAGACTTAGGACACCCACGAAATGTAAATACATCAGTGTTTTGGGGTCCGTACTCTAATGTACTGCTGTGTACTTCCTTCCAAGACCTTCCGTAATAACTGACAGTAGGGAAAGACGTTACACAACATTTGTACCAGTGTCTTTTAAAAATGCTTGTTTCGGTCGCGATAGGCTCCGTATCACTTACTACGTAAACAACCCGTATCGACTTAGGAACCCCATTTGTAACCAAATTAGCATGTTTCACTGACCTGGTCCCACCATTTGAGAAAATCCAGATACGGGTATTTGTGTGTTGAACTGATGTGGTTGGCAACTTATTAGCACAAAAACATCTTTGTTTTTGACTTGAGGGCAATAAGCTCAATGTTTCATACCATTTCGACACTCAGGTCTGACTAGGCACCTATGGAGGATTAAATTCAAATCAGTCAAACATCCTATCATTGAAAACACAACTACACCCTAACACAATTTGCATGCCTAATTGGAAGCCCCCATTGTTGCCAGCATAATACACTTAGCCTACCCCACAACTTTGAAGCTGAAAGGATCAAAATGGCTTCAATAGGTTGGACAAGTAGATGGGGTAACTGTAAGTGGTTGAGTTTAGGATAGGATGGGTGAGTTCTAGCAAAACCATCCTGGATAGGTTTGGTTTGGGGTTTGGTTGGGGTTTGGGCCAATTCTAAAAGGTTCCACCATATTACACTCAGTAAGCCTCACATTAGCACCTCAATGGAGATAATTCCAAACCAGTCAACTCCCATAAAACATTGAAAACCACTCAAGCCTATCTCTAAGCATTGCGCCACTCACCTAATTGAGCCCTACACTTGTCTTCGGGTTGGTTGGGTTTTGGGGATACCCAAGCCCCTCCACAACCTTAAACCAATGTCAAAATACCTAATATGCGGTTTGGGGTTGCAGTTGGGTTTGGATAGATCGTTGGATATCGTTTGGGGTTGGGTTGGGTTTGGCTCGATAGGTTGGGGTTTAGCATGGTTTGTCTTCGAATTGGGCCCACAAACTTGGACTGGAGGGTTTGGGAGGTTGGACCTCACTCATTTACATTGGGGTTGGTTTGGGTTTGGGATAGGTAATTTTGGGGTTGGTTGATAGGTTTGATAGTTTGTGGTAGGATTGGTTTGGGTGGTATGGGGTTGGGGTAGGGGGATTGGTTGGGGTTTTGGGTATTGGTTGCGGGTTGGTATTGGTTGGGGTTGGTTCATTGGTTTTGTATTGGTATTTGGTTGGGGTTAAATAGGGTAATCGGGTGGGTTTGGGTTGGTATGGGTTGGGGGTAAGGGATACGGTTGGGGTAGGGATAGGTTGGGGTAGGGATTGGGTTTGGGGTAGGGGAATTGGGTTTGGGGTTGGTATTGGTTGGGGTTGGTATTGGCTTGGGGTTGTATTGGTTGGGGGAGTGGGGATAGGTGGGGTGGTTAATTGGTTTTGGGGTTGGTTAATGGGTTGGGTAGGTGATTGGTGGGTAGGGAGGTTTCTAGGTAACTAGGTTGTAGGGTATGGTATATAGGGTTGGGTTTCGATAACTAACCCAAGGATCTGTTGGATTCATTGGTTGAGGTCTTTTCCCTTAGCCGCATATTAGGTCAGAATATATTGGTCTGAAAGTATTGTCTTGGCTATCTTCCATGGTTAGTTAGGTTGATAAGGGTTAGGCTATGTGTGGGTTCAGGTCCGGTTATACCTTAAAAATTTTTGGGTTTGGGTTCAAAAGTATTGGGTTGGTTACTTGGTGTTTGGTCCCTCGTTTATTGGTTGTATTGGTGGGTTGGGGGATCAAAGGTTGGGATTGGTATTGGTTGGGTTGGGATAGGTTGTGGTTAGTATCTCTGGTTGGGGTTGGGATTGACACACCATCATATAACAATATATAATCATAGCATTCCAAAGTTCTGTCTGTGTCAGCCTGCTGGTATTGCCCACACTAACTAACTTGACAGCTCTTCCACATAATCAGGATTGGCAAAGACGCCATTCAAAGCAATGCTCAACACAAATACCACCACACAAGCACGATCTACAAAAATATATATCATGATAGGGATATGCTGTCTGTGTTAGCCCTCTTTAGTCTGTCTTACCTCCCAACTTACAATATCGCCAGCTCTTCCTCATAAACTGGGGTTTGGCAAAGTCAACATTAAAACATTGCTCAACACATGTACACATATAATGATAGATTTTCCCTTTGTGTGTTAACCCACTAGTCTTGTCCACACAACTTACTTGGCAGCTCTTCCACATACTTACAGAGGGGCTTTCAAAGACTCCATTCAAAATGTTGCCCAGAACACCACACACATACACACACATGCAAACACACAAAACACACACTTACACACACACATGCAAACACACACAACACACACATTGACGGTCTACATATCTTCTCTTTAACCCTGCGGATCTTTGCTCAGAAGACTAACTTTACAGCTTTCCGACTATACTGGAGGGCTTGTCAAAAACCATTTCAAAAACACTGCATCATTCAACACACATCACACAATATGCAAAATATGTCATTAAATAGGGGATGCTGTCTCGAGTTAACCTGCTGGTCTTGCTCTAAGAGACTTACTTAACAGCCTCTTCAACATCTTCCTGGGGCCTGGGCAAAGACGCCACTTCAAAAGGGTTCCCAGCCGCGTCCACACAACACACGCTATATACCTGCACACACATACACACAACAGTCATACATACCACGCATAACATAACATACAAAGACACACAAACAACATAACACAGACAAGAACACACAGCAAACACGACGGCATAGACGGAATAGACGGGTCTCTATATGGCTTCTTAATCTGCTGGTCTTGCTCAGAAGTTTTTAGCTTGTCTTAACCTCCGCCCACTGTAAGGTGGTTGAGATCTGGGTCCTGCTCTAGGGGTTTAATACCACGCCACAAAACGGTTTGTTGAGTTTGGTTTGTCTTTTGTCCTCGACACACCCACTATGTAATGGTTTTGTGCTTTGTGCGGTGCTTCTTTCTTTTTTTCAAGACAGAGTCTCATACACCCTCGCGAGTTCAAGTAACATTAACATTAAGTAAAGAGAGCAATTAATGCATCAATGTAAATTTAGAATGTAAGTAAATTAAAGAAACAATACTAAACAGCTCTTCTACACTGGGCTTGGAAACAAAAGTTTACATAACCATTTAAAACAGAAGCATCAGCTATCCCACACCACACCACAACATCCCATACCTGCACACACCATACTATCTATACATGACTAAGTACACAACTATATCGAAAACACAACAACACACACACCATGGCACTGCCAACCTATGCTTCTAACCTGCTCGATCTTGCTCAAATAGCTACTTAACAGAAACTCTTCTCCAGCGTACTGCTGAGCAAATACACCCATTAAAAAGAGATTCCCACCTCACACACAGTACCACACATACACCACACAGCATAACACACAGCATAAATTGTCTCCCTATCTTTGTTGTCTGTTAAGCCTCTAGTCTTCCCACAATACTTAACTTAAAGCTCTGTCTACATACTGGGTTGCAAAGACGCCATATCAAAAGTCTCCCACGCCCCCCACACACACACATACCTGCACACACATACACACACACGACAAACACATACATACAAAACACCACATACCAAACACACAAAACACACAACGACGGTCAAGACGACATAGACTCCCCATGCTTGGCATAAGCATGCGCACATTGCTCCAGAGATACTCTAACAGCATCCTCCTTCTATCCGTACTGAGGCTTTTGCACCGGAAAGAACCCATCTTCAATAGAAGTCCCCCCGCACCCACACAGCAGGTGATGGCAACTTGCATCTAGCTGGCTCCGTTCAATCTTTAACATCCAATCTGCTACTCGTCAATGTGCGGTGTAGTAAGAGTATAGGACTGTCATGCCAATGAACGTATCGGTTGTGACCCTTGGTGGGCTTCTGTGGACCAGCCCGCCTCCAAATAATAGTTGGAATAGCAGCACACAGTGAGGACTTGAATGCTAGTGATCACCCAATCTATTAAACGCAACACCACTGCCGTAGTGTTGTGTGAGAGAGGAACTCAAGTGCAGATGAATCAGCAGTGATGTGCAATAAGTGGCATGTAACCGGGGTGTTTCGAAGGGCGGCGCAGGTCAAGAATCGCAGCTATTCGTCTGTCTCCACACTACATCACGCGAAGACCCGATCTACGTGCGGATATAACATACCTCCCATCATAGCGCCATAACAGGTCGTCCGTGAGGATAAGCAGAGAGAGACTCAGTTCAGATAGGTGTACTGGGGGGAGCAGCCTTGGGGTAGAGTGAGATGTAGGGATGAGTAGGCACATTGAATGAAGGGGGAAGGAACAGCATTGTGTGAGGGGCGAAGCAAGCATTGTGTTGGCAGGGGGAGGACGCAGCCATGCCTTTGAGAGTGGACGAGGCAGCATTTGCTGAGTGTGCAACAACTACGTGTATCTACTTGAAGCATTGCGACTTCTTAATCATAAAGCGCAAACTAGTGATTTGTCGCGTGTGTCAGTAGTTAGAAGTCAGCTTTTAGGGAAACGGGGGTGGGTGGTGTGGTGGGAGATATACTCGTCCTGAGTAGCGCAACTCGATGTTTCTAGCCGTGCGAGTGATAGTCAGCAGCTGGTAAGGTAAGCTGTAGGGGGTAGGGGGGAGAGGGAGGAAGAGGTGGCTTCTAGTAAGCGCAACTAGTGTTTGTATCGACCATGCGCAGGAGTGGAAGATCAAGGGCTAGGAGTAGGACAAGATGGGGGCGGGGGGGGAAGAGGTGGTCTGCGAGCTAAGCAGCCAACTCATGAGTGGAGCCCACAAGTGACAGAAAGTGGAATATCATGTAGAAGTAAGGCGTAAGGAAGTAGCGGGGAGGGGGTAGAGGGATAAGAGGTATGTGGTGTGATAAGCCGCCCGTTCCAGTGCAGGAAGTGGCAAGTCAAGATTAGGGAACGTCCATTATGGATGGGAGGAGGGGAAAAGTTTGTTGTGAGTAAGCGCAACTGTTGTTGGGAAGCGTCCAGGAGCTACAAAGCAGTACACATAGCAAACCTCACATACATTGCCCAATATGGGAATAGTATGACTATCGAGGAAAGCTTTAAAAAATAACCACAAGCATTACACATAAAACTCACATGAACCAAGAGGAGGTTAATTATGAACTATCAGTGAAAGCGACGATCCCAAGCAGTACACATGTAAAACTCCACACATGCCATCCAAAGAGGAGTTAAGTATAAGCTATCGAAGGAAAACAGTACCACAACGCAGAGCCATATTCCAATAGAACTCTCACAATGCACCAAGAGGGAGTATTTATATAACTATCAGACAGCACCAGATTACCACAAGCACGTACCACATAAACGCTCAACAACAGGCTGACCAGAGGTAAGATACTATCGAGAAAGCACTACCCACAACGCACGATACAGCATAGAAACACTCACAATGCACCCAGAGAATAGTTCAGTATGACAATCAGGAAACACCATTAAACCACAAAGCCAGACCACACTAGAAACATCCACAAGTCACCAGACAGGTTAAAAAAGTATACTATCGAGAAAGCGCGAAAAAGTACACCACGAGACACATAAAACTCCAATACCCAAGAGAGGTACGATGAACACTCGAGAAAGGCATACCACCAATGGCAAAGTACACATGAACACTCACAACCTGCACCAACGAAGAGTTATAGTCTAACAACTCCAGAAACGCACAGTACCACAAGGCAATTAACACCATCGAAAACTCACCAATAACACCAAGAGAGCTTAGTACTGAACATCGACAGAAAGCCCAACCACAAGCAAACAAAGAACTAAAATCACAACTGCACACGAGAGGTTAAGTCAATAAAACTATCGAGGAAAGCAGTACCACAAGCAGTACCACATAGAAACTCACAAGCACCTAAAGAGGATTACATGATAACTATCGAGGAAAGCATACCACAAGCATACACATAGAAACTCACATGCCAACCAATACGAGGTTAAAGATATTACTAATCACGCTAGAACGCAGTAGTACCAACAAACGCAGTACACATAGAAACTCACAAGCACCAAAGAGAGTAAGTATGAACTTATCGAGGAAGCGAAGTACCCCACGATCAGTACACCATAAAACTCAACAATGCACCAGAGAGGTTAAAGTATGAACTATCAAGGGAACACAGTACCACAGCATCACATAGAAACTCACAAGCCCACAGCTAGTTAATATGAAACTACGAACCAGCACATACACAAGCACTACACCCTAGAACTGCTACTCGCCACCATAAGAGAGGTTTAAGTATGCAACTAATCGGAGGAAAGCTCATAACACAAGGCAAACTATACATAGATAACTCACAACTGCACCAAGAGATTAAGTATGAACTAATCTGAGGAAGCACACAACAATGCATACACTAGAAAACTCACAATGATACACAGAGAGATTAAAGTATAGCATCAGAGAGAAATCAGGTAGCCACAAGCACTGTACTACATAAAGACCACACGTACACCAAATAGAGAGAATTAAGTTATATCCTTATAACGAGGAATCCTAATACCACAAGTCGACGCTTTACACATACCACTATGACCTGAAATAGCCAACCTAAGGAGCTACAAGGCTTCATGTCCAGTATACAGAAAGCCCCAGACTACCACAAGGCAGCTCCACCAATAAACCAAAAAGACCAAGTAGATTAGCTCCAATACTCTGCCAAACACCGCGATAGACCCACATCCACCCGAACCACTATGTGCCACTCTACCAGCCATAGAGATTCCAATTACAGCCACATGCACAAGTCTAACCTTGGTAGTTCCCTGTTACCTACCACAATAATTGGTTTTGGATCTTCGAGTGTTTCGGTGTCGTTTTGGTTTGTTATATGTAGTTTGTATATGTATGTTTGTTTATTTGCGCTTCAACACCGATTTGCGCAGTAAGAAACTCTCCTTGTGTGTTTGCTGATCTAATTTGCGCTTGTTTATGGAATAATATTTGGATTTAGTGGGCATATGATTTTTTTTTCGCTGAGATGTTGTTCTGTGTTGTGTGGTTCAGTTCGATCTATATGCTTAGTCCTTTGGTTTATCTGTGGCTCGTGCAAGACAAAACACAGCTTCAACCAAAGAAAGTTTTCTAGTTAGCCTGGTACTTCTAATTAGATTATTCTGACTGTTTTTTGTCTAATCTTTTTGTGTCTGCGTTTGTACTGGTTCGCCGCTTTTTATTTATTGCAAGCATGTGTTCCTTACTTTACTGATCGCCATACCTCCTTGTCTTTTTGCTTTCCTTGTCCTCATGCTCTAAGTTCTTGTTGGTATGACCCCTCATCTAAATCCACTGACTAAAACCATTTAGCACCATTTGATGTGTCATTAAGGTTGTTTTTCTCTGCTAGTTTCTGCGATTCGCACTGATTGTGTCCATTAATCCTCATGCACATTTATGTGCTGGTTGTTCGATCCTCTCTATGT
>JAJSRW010000293.1:0-37998 GCA_022414725.1 Microglena sp. YARC | reverse complement strand
CTGAGGCGGGTACGACGAGGAAATATATACCGTATTATTTCCACACATCACCTTTACATCCGCCTTAGCATAAGCAGGATCAGATTCGTTCTATAGCACAGTTTAGAATGAAGCACAGCCCCATTGGCTGGAACACAAGAAAGAATGGAGGGTGGTGGATAGAGCACACATCCCTCGCTCAATGAGACACTCGTCAAATGTGTCGGGTTCCAAAAAACCTGAGGATGCAATGATATGTTTGAGTTTGCCCTTTTTATAATGATATTCGCCTTCGCTTTACCAGAAAGAAAAAAGCTGTTTACAGATATTTATAGGGCATGCCCATGAGGATACCGACTTAACCGTATGGGAATGTGGAATTCTGCGATTCCGCATTCAGACAACCTTCATGAATGGAAATGGCACTAAGTCTTTTGGAGCAACCTAGCCGACTATCTTTCATACTTGTAGAAGAGCAAGACAGGAAAGCCCTGGACTGCTTGAGCACCGTAATTTATTATTCCTTTTTCTTCTTCTTGTGACTTCTCATTTGTTAGTTCTTACCTCCGCCACTGTAAGTGGTTGAGATCTGGGTCCTGCTCTAGGGGTTTAATACCTACGCACCAAAACGGTGGTTGGAGTTTGGTTTGTTTGTCCTCGACACACCCCTGATGTAATGGGGGTTTTTTGCTTTGTGGGTGCTTTTTCTTTTTGTTTAAAAGCACAGGAGTCTCATACATCCTCGCCGGTGTCAAGTAGACTTTAACATAGTAAATGTAATGTAATGTAATGTAATGTATGTAATGTAAATGATAATGGTGTAATGTAATGTAATGTAAATGTAATGTAATGTAATGTAACTTTCTATTCTGAACAACAACACAACAACAACAACAACAACAACAACACAACAACAACAAACAACAACAACACGAACAAACAAACAACAACAACAACAACAACAACAACAACAAGCTAGGATCCAGTAAAAAACATTCAACATTTTGGAGGCTGTCGATGTCGAGGTATTATGTCTGAAGTTTTTTGAGTCATACGGAGGTTTAAGTACCCAAGTGACACCAATGCAGTTAGAGACATCCCCGATGAGAGAAAAAGGTTGGCTTTAAACGCCTCCGATACCAAAAATGGTTCGCAGCCAACAGCAATGATGAGAAATGGCTTGATTTCCCTTTACATCCGCCTTACATAAGCAGGATCAGATTCGTTCATATAGCACAGTTTAGAATGGGTTCCCATTGGCTGAACACAGAAAGAATGAGGGTGGTGGATAGAGCACACATCCCTCGCTCAATGAGACACTGTCAAATGTGTGGGTTCCAAAAACCTGAGGATGCAATGCATATGTTTGAGTGCCCTTTTTATAATGATATTCGCCTTCGCTACCAGAAGCTGTTTACAGATATTTATAGGCATGCCCATGAGGATACCGACTTAACCGTATGGAATGTGGAATTCTGCGATTCCGCATTCAGAACCTTCATGAATGGAAATGGCACTAAGTCTTTTTGGAGCAACCTAGCCGACTATCTTTCTACTTGTAGAAGAGCAAGACAGGAAGCCCTGGACTGCTTAGAGGCCACCGTAAATTTATTATCCCTTTTCTTCTTCTTGTGACTTCTCATTTGTTAGCTTCTTACCTCCGCCACTGCAAGTGGTTGAGATCTGGGTCCTGCTCTAGGGGGTTTAATACCTACGCCACCAAAACGGTGGTTGGAGTTTGGTTTGTTTGTCCTCGACACACCCTGATGTAATGGGGTTTTTTGCTTTGTGGGTGCTTTTTTCTTTTTGTTTTAAAGCACAGAGTCTCATACACCCTCGCGGTGTCAAGTAGACATGTAATTAACTGTAATGAAGTATGTATGTTAATGTAATGTAATGTAATGTAATGTAATGTAATGTAACAACAACAACAACAACAACAACAACAACAACAACAACAACACAACAAACAAACAACAACAACAACAACAACAACAACAACAACAAGCTAGGATCCAGTAAAAACATTAACATTTTGAGGCTGTCGATGTCGAAGGTATTATGTCTGAAGTTTTTGAGTCATGGAGGTTTAAGTACCCAAGTGACACCAATGCAGTTAGAGACATCCCTGATGAGAGAAGGGTTGGCTTTAACGCCTCCGATACCAAAAATGGTTCGCAGCCAACAGCAATGATGAGAATGGCTTGATTCCCTTTACATCCGCCTTACATAAGCAGGATCAGATTCGTTCTATAGCACAGTTTAGAATGGGTTCCCATTGGCTGAACACAGAAAGAATGAGGGTGGTGGATAGAGCACACATCCCTCGCTCAATGAGACACTGTCAAATGTGTGGGTTCCAAAAACCTGAGGATGCAATGCATATGTTTGAGTGCCCCTTTTTATAATGATATTCGCCTTCGCTACCAGAAGCTGTTTACAGATATTTATAGGCATGCCCATGAGGATTACCGACTTAACCGTATGGAATGTGGAATTCTGCGATTCCGCATTCAGAACCTTCATGAATGGAAATGGCACTAAGTCTTTTTGGAGCAACCTAGCCGACTATCTTTCTACTTGTAGAAGAGCAAGACAGGAAGCCCTGGACTGCTTAGAGGCACCGTAATTTATTATCCCTTTTCTTCTTCTTGTGACTTCTCATTTTGTTAGCTTCTTACCTCCGCCACTGTAAGTGGTTGAGATCTGGGTCCTGCTCTAGGGGGTTTAATACCTACGCCACCAAAACGGTGGTTGGGAGTTTGGTTTGTTTGTCCTCGACACACCCCTGATGTAATGGGTTTTTTGCTTTGTGGGTGCTTTTTCTTTTTGTTTAAAGCACAGAGTCTCATACACCCTCGCGGTGTCAAGTAGACTTTAACATGTAATGTAATGTAATGTAATGTAATGTAATGTAATGTAATGTAATGTAATGTAATGTAATGTAATGTAATGTAATGTAATGTAATGTAACAACAACAACAACAACAACAACAACAACAACAACAACAACAACAACAACAACAACAACAACAACAACAACAACAACAACAACAACAACAACAACAACAACAACAACAAGCTAGGATCCAGTAAAAACATTAACATTTTGGAGGCTGTCGATGTCGAAGGTATTATGTCTGAAGTTTTTGAGTCATGGAGGTTTAAGTACCCAAGTGACACCAATGCAGTTAGAGACATCCCTGATGAGAGAAGGGTTGGCTTTAAACGCCTCCGATACCAAAAATGGTTCGCAGCCAACAGCAATGATGAGAATGGCTTGATTCCCTTTACATCCGCCTTACATAAGCAGGATCAGATTCGTTCTATAGCACAGTTTAGAATGGGTTCCCATTGGCTGAACACAGAAAGAATGAGGGTGGTGGATAGAGCACACATCCCTCGCTCAATGAGACACTGTCAAATGTGTGGGTTCCAAAAAACCTGAGGATGCAATGCATATGTTTGAGTGCCCTTTTTATAATGATATTCGCCTTCGCTACCAGAAGCTGTTTACAGATATTTATAGGCATGCCCATGAGGATACCGACTTAACCGTATGGAATGTGGAATTCTGCGATTCCGCATTCAGAACCTTCATGAATGGAAATGGCACTAAGTCTTTTTGGAGCAACCTAGCCGACTATCTTTCTACTTGTAGAAGAGCAAGACAGGAAGCCCTGGACTGCTTAGATGCACTGTAATTTATTATCCCTTTTCTTCTTCTTGTGACTTCTCATTTGTTAGCTTTTACCTCCGCCACTGTAAGTGGTTGAGAGCTGGGTCCTGCTCTAGGGGGTTTAATACCTACGCCACCAAAACGGTGGTTGGGAGTTTGGTTTGTTTGTCCTCGACACACCCCTGATGTAATGGGGTTTTTTTGCTTTGTGGGTGCTTTTTCTTTTTGTTTAAAGCACAGAGTCTCATACACCCTCGCAGTGTCAAGTAGACTTTAACATGTAATGTAATGTAATGTAATGTAATGTAATGTAATGTAATGTAATGTAATGTCAAACAACAACAACAACAACAACAACAACAACAACAACAACAACAAGCTAGGATCCAGTAAAAACATCAACATTTTGGAGGCTGTCGATGTCGAAGGTATTATGTCTGAAGTTTTTGAGTCATGGAGGTTTAAGTACCCAAGTGACACCTATGCAGTTAGAGACATCCCTGATGAGAGAAGGGTTGGCTTTAAACGCCTCCGATACCAAAAATGGTTCGCAGCCAACAGCAATGATGAGAATGGCTTGATTCCCTTTACATCCGCCTTACATAAGCAGGATCAGATTCGTTCTATAGCACAGTTTAGAATGGGTTCCCATTGGCTGAACACAGAAAGAATGAGGGTGGTGGATAGAGCACACATCCCTCGCTCAATGAGACACTGTCAAATGTGTGGGTTCCAAAAACCTGAGGATGCAATGCATATGTTTGAGTGCCCTTTTTATAATGATATTCGCCTTCGCTACCAGAAGCTGTTTACAGATATTTATAGGCATGCCCATGAGGATACCGACTTAACCGTATGGAATGTGGAATTCTGCGATTCCGCATTCAGAACCTTCATGAATGGAAATGGCACTAAGTCTTTTTGGAGCAACCTAGCCGACTATCTTTCTACTTGTAGAAGAGCAAGACAGGAAGCCCTGGACTGCTTAGAGGCACCGTAATTTATTATCCCTTTTCTTCTTCTTGTGACTTCTCATTTGTTAGCTTCTTACCTCCGCCACTGTAAGTGGTTGAGATCTGGGTCCTGCTCTAGGGGGTTTAATACCTACGCCACCAAAACGGTGGTTGGGAGTTTGGTTTGTTTGTCCTCGACACACCCCTGATGTAATGGGTTTTTTGCTTTGTGGGTGCTTTTTCTTTTTGTTTAAAGCACAGAGTCTCATACATCCTCGCGGTGTCAAGTAGACTTTAACATGTAATGTAATGTAATGTAATGTAATGTAATGTAATGTAATGTAATGTAATGTAATGTAATGTAATGTAACAACAACAACAACAACAACAACAACAACAACAACAACAACAACAACAACAACAACAACAACAACAACAACAACAACAACAACAACAAGCTAGGATCCAGTAAAAACATCAACATTTTGGAGGCTGTCGATGTCGAAGGTATTATGTCTGAAGTTTTTGAGTCATGGAGGTTTAAGTACCCAAGTGACACCAATGCAGTTAGAGACATCCCTGATGAGAGAAGGGTTGGCTTTAAACGCCTCCGATACCAAAAATGGTTCGCAGCCAACAGCAATGATGAGAATGGCTTGATTCCCTTTACATCCGCCTTACATAAGCAGGATCAGATTCGTTCTATAGCACAGTTTAGAATGGGTTCCCATTGGCTGAACACAGAAAGAATGAGGGTGGTGGATAGAGCACACATCCCTCGCTCAATGAGACACTGTCAAATGTGTGGGTTCCAAAAACCTGAGGATGCAATGCATATGTTTGAGTGCCCTTTTTATAATGATATTCGCCTTCGCTACCAGAAGCTGTTTACAGATATTTATAGGCATGCCCATGAGGATACCGACTTAACCGTATGGAATGTGGAATTCTGCGATTCCGCATTCAGAACCTTCATGAATGGAAATGGCACTAAGTCTTTTTGGAGCAACCTAGCCGACTATCTTTCTACTTGTAGAAGAGCAAGACAGGAAGCCCTGGACTGCTTAGAGGCACCGTAATTTATTATCCCTTTTCTTCTTCTTGTGACTTCTCATTTGTTAGCTTCTTACCTCCGCCACTGTAAAGTGGTTGAGATCTGGGTCCTGCTCTAGGGGGTTTAATACCTACGCCACCAAAACGGTGGTTGGGAGTTTGGTTTGTTTGTCCTCGACACACCCCTGATGTAATGGGTTTTTTGCTTTGTGGGTGCTTTTTCTTTTTGTTTAAAGCACAGAGTCTCATACACCCTCGCGGTGTCAAGTAGACTTTAACATGTAATGTAATGTAATGTAATGTAATGTAATGTAATGTAATTAATGTAATGTAATGTAATGTAATGTAACAACAACAACAACAACAACAACAACAACAACAACAACAACAACAACAACAACAACAACAAACAACAACAACAACAACAACAACAAGCTAGGATCCAGTAAAAACATCAACATTTTGGAGGCTGTCGATGTCGAAGGTATTATGTCTGAAGTTTTTGAGTCATGGAGGTTTAAGTACCCAAGTGACACCAATGCAGTTAGAGACATCCCTGATGAGAGAAGGGTTGGCTTTAAACGCCTCCGATACCAAAAATGGTTCGCAGCCAACAGCAATGATGAGAATGGCTTGATTCCCTTTACATCCGCCTTACATAAGCAGGATCAGATTCGTTCTATAGCACAGTTTAGAATGGGTTCCCATTGGCTGAACACAGAAAGAATGAGGGTGGTGGATAGAGCACACATCCCTCGCTCAATGAGACACTGTCAAATGTGTGGGTTCCAAAAACCTGAGGATGCAATGCATATGTTTGAGTGCCCTTTTTATAATGATATTCGCCTTCGCTACCAGAAGCTGTTTACAGATATTTATAGGCATGCCCATGAGGATACCGACTTAACCGTATGGAATGTGGAATTCTGCGATTCCGCATTCAGAACCTTCATGAATGGAAATGGCACTAAGTCTTTTTGGAGCAACCTAGCCGACTATCTTTCTACTTGTAGAAGAGCAAGACAGGAAGCCCTGGACTGCTTAGAGGCACTGTAATTTATTATCCCTTTTCTTCTTCTTGTGACTTCTCATTTGTTAGCTTCTTACCTCCGCCACTGTAAGTGGTTGAGAGCTGGGTCCTGCTCTAGGGGGTTTAATACCTACGCCACCAAAACGGTGGTTGGGAGTTTGGTTTGTTTGTCCTCGACACACCCCTGATGTAATGGGGTTTTTTGCTTTGTGGGTGCTTTTTCTTTTTGTTTAAAGCACAGAGTCTCATACACCCTCGCAGTGTCAAGTAGACTTTAACATGTAATGTAATGTAATGTAATGTAATGTAATGTAATTTAATGTAATGTAACAAACAACAACAACAACAACAACAACAACAACAACAACAACAACAAGCTAGGATCCAGTAAAAACATCAACATTTTGGAGGCTGTCGATGTCGAAGGTATTATGTCTGAAGTTTTTGAGTCATGGAGGTTTAAGTACCCAAGTGACACCAATGCAGTTAGAGACATCCCTGATGAGAGAAGGGTTGGCTTTAAACGCCTCCGATACCAAAAATGGTTCGCAGCCAACAGCAATGATGAGAATGGCTTGATTCCCTTTACATCCGCCTTACATAAGCAGGATCAGATTCGTTCTATAGCACAGTTTAGAATGGGTTCCCATTGGCTGAACACAGAAAGAATGAGGGTGGTGGATAGAGCACACATCCCTCGCTCAATGAGACACTGTCAAATGTGTGGGTTCCAAAAAACCTGAGGATGCAATGCATATGTTTGAGTGCCCTTTTTATAATGATATTCGCCTTCGCTACCAGAAGCTGTTTACAGATATTTATAGGCATGCCCATGAGGATACCGACTTAACCGTATGGAATGTGGAATTCTGCGATTCCGCATTCAGAACCTTCATGAATGGAAATGGCACTAAGTCTTTTTGGAGCAACCTAGCCGACTATCTTTCTACTTGTAGAAGAGCAAGACAGGAAGCCCTGGACTGCTTAGAGGCACCGTAATTTATTATCCCTTTTCTTCTTCTTGTGACTTCTCATTTGTTAGCTTCTTACCTCCGCCACTGTAAGTGGTTGAGATCTGGGTCCTGCTCTAGGGGGTTTAATACCTACGCCACCAAAACGGTGGTTGGGAGTTTGGTTTGTTTGTCCTCGACACACCCCTGATGTAATGGGGTTTTTTGCTTTGTGGGTGCTTTTTCTTTTTGTTTAAAGCACAGAGTCTCATACACCCTCGCGGTGTCAAGTAGACTTTAACATGTAATGTAATGTAATGTAATGTAATGTAATGTAATGTAATGTAATGTAATGTAATGTAATGTAATGTAATGTAATGTAATGTAATGTAATGTAACAACTACAACAACAACAACAACAACAACAACAACAACAACAACAACAACAACAACAACAACAAGCTAGGATCCAGTAAAAACATCAACATTTTGGAGGCTGTCGATGTCGAAGGTATTATGTCTGAAGTTTTTGAGTCATGGAGGTTTAAGTACCCAAGTGACACCAATGCAGTTAGAGACATCCCTGATGAGAGAAGGGTTGGCTTTAAACGCCTCCGATACCAAAAATGGTTCGCAGCCAACAGCAATGATGAGAATGGCTTGATTCCCTTTACATCCGCCTTACATAAGCAGGATCAGATTCGTTCTATAGCACAGTTTAGAATGGGTTCCCATTGGCTGAACACAGAAAGAATGAGGGTGGTGGATAGAGCACACATCCCTCGCTCAATGAGACACTGTCAAATGTGTGGGTTCCAAAAAACCTGAGGATGCAATGCATATGTTTGAGTGCCCTTTTTATAATGATATTCGCCTTCGCTACCAGAAGCTGTTTACAGATATTTATAGGCATGCCCATGAGGATACCGACTTAACCGTATGGAATGTGGAATTCTGCGATTCCGCATTCAGAACCTTCATGAATGGAAATGGCACTAAGTCTTTTTGGAGCAACCTAGCCGACTATCTTTCTACTTGTAGAAGAGCAAGACAGGAAGCCCTGGACTGCTTAGAGGCACTGTAATTTATTATCCCTTTTCTTCTTCTTGTGACTTCTCATTTGTTAGCTTTTTACCTCCGCCACTGTAAGTGGTTGAGAGCTGGGTCCTGCTCTAGGGGGTTTAATACCTACGCCACCAAAACGGTGGTTGGGAGTTTGGTTTGTTTGTCCTCGACACACCCCTGATGTAATGGGGTTTTTTGCTTTGTGGGTGCTTTTTCTTTTTGTTTAAAGCACAGAGTCTCATACACCCTCGCAGTGTCAAGTAGACTTTAACATGTAATGTAATGTAATGTAATGTAATGTAATGTAATAATGTAATGTAATGTAACAACAACAACAACAACAACAACAACAACAACAACAACAACAACAACAACAACAACAACAACAAGCTAGGATCCAGTAAAAACATTAACATTTTGGAGGCTGTCGATGTCGAAGGTATTATGTCTGAAGTTTTTGAGTCATGGAGGTTTAAGTACCCAAGTGACACCAATGCAGTTAGAGACATCCCTGATGAGAGAAGGGTTGGCTTTAAACGCCTCCGATACCAAAAATGGTTCGCAGCCAACAGCAATGATGAGAATGGCTTGATTCCCTTTACATCCGCCTTACATAAGCAGGATCAGATTCGTTCTATAGCACAGTTTAGAATGGGTTCCCATTGGCTGAACACAGAAAGAATGAGGGTGGTGGATAGAGCACACATCCCTCGCTCAATGAGACACTGTCAAATGTGTGGGTTCCAAAAACCTGAGGATGCAATGCATATGTTTGAGTGCCCTTTTTATAATGATATTCGCCTTCGCTACCAGAAGCTGTTTACAGATATTTATAGGCATGCCCATGAGGATACCGACTTAACCGTATGGAATGTGGAATTCTGCGATTCCGCATTCAGAACCTTCATGAATGGAAATGGCACTAAGTCTTTTTGGAGCAACCTAGCCGACTATCTTTCTACTTGTAGAAGAGCAAGACAGGAAGCCCTGGACTGCTTAGAGGCACTGTAATTTATTATCCCTTTTCTTCTTCTTGTGACTTCTCATTTGTTAGCTTTTTACCTCCGCCACTGTAAGTGGTTGAGATCTGGGTCCTGCTCTAGGGGTTTTAATACCTACGCCACCAAAAACGGTGGTTGGGAGTTTGGTTTGTTTGTCCTCGACACACCCCTGATGTAATGGGGTTTTTTGCTTTGTGGGTGCTTTTTCTTTTTGTTTAAAGCACAGAGTCTCATACACCCTCGCAGTGTCAAGTAGACTTTAACATGTAATGTAATGTAATGTAATGTAATGTAATGTAATTTAATGTAATGTAACAACAACAACAACAACAACAACAACAACAACAACAACAACAACAACAACAACAACAACAAGCTAGGATCCAGTAAAAACATTAACATTTTGGAGGCTGTCGATGTCGAAGGTATTATGTCTGAAGTTTTTGAGTCATGGAGGTTTAAGTACCCAAGTGACACCAATGCAGTTAGAGACATCCCTGATGAGAGAAGGGTTGGCTTTAAACGCCTCCGATACCAAAAATGGTTCGCAGCCAACAGCAATGATGAGAATGGCTTGATTCCCTTTACATCCGCCTTACATAAGCAGGATCAGATTCGTTCTATAGCACAGTTTAGAATGGGTTCCCATTGGCTGAACACAGAAAGAATGAGGGTGGTGGATAGAGCACACATCCCTCGCTCAATGAGACACTGTCAAATGTGTGGGTTCCAAAAACCTGAGGATGCAATGCATATGTTTGAGTGCCCTTTTTATAATGATATTCGCCTTCGCTACCAGAAGCTGTTTTACAGATATTTATAGGCATGCCCATGAGGATACCGACTTAACCGTATGGAATGTGGAATTCTGCGATTCCGCATTCAGAACCTTCATGAATGGAAATGGCACTAAGTCTTTTTGGAGCAACCTAGTCGACTATCTTTCTACTTGTAGAAGAGCAAGACAGGAAGCCCTGGACTGCTTAGAGGCACTGTAATTTATTATCCCTTTTCTTCTTCTTGTGACTTCTCATTTGTTAGCTTTTTACCTCCGCCACTGTAAGTGGTTGAGAGCTGGGTCCTGCTCTAGGGGGTTTAATACCTACGCCACCAAAACGGTGGTTGGGAGTTTGGTTTGTTTGTCCTCGACACACCCCTGATGTAATGGGGTTTTTTGCTTTGTGGGTGCTTTTTCTTTTTGTTTAAAGCACAGAGTCTCATACACCCTCGCAGTGTCAAGTAGACTTTAACATGTAATGTAATGTAATGTAATGTAATTTAATGTAATGTAACAACAACAACAACAACAACAACAACAACAACAACAACAACAAGAAGCTAGGATCCAGTAAAAACATCAACATTTTGGAGGCTGTCGATGTCGAAGGTATTATGTCTGAAGTTTTTGAGTCATGGAGGTTTAAGTACCCAAGTGACACCAATGCAGTTAGAGACATCCCTGATGAGAGAAGGGTTGGCTTTAAACGCCTCCGATACCAAAAATGGTTCGCAGCCAACAGCAATGATGAGAATGGCTTGATTCCCTTTACATCCGCCTTACATAAGCAGGATCAGATTCGTTCTATAGCACAGTTTAGAATGGGTTCCCATTGGCTGAACACAGAAAGAATGAGGGTGGTGGATAGAGCACACATCCCTCGCTCAATGAGACACTGTCAAATGTGTGGGTTCCAAAAACCTGAGGATGCAATGCATATGTTTGAGTGCCCTTTTTTATAATGATATTCGCCTTCGCTACCAGAAGCTGTTTACAGATATTTATAGGCATGCCCATGAGGATACCGACTTAACCGTATGGAATGTGGAATTCTGCGATTCCGCATTCAGAACCTTCATGAATGGAAATGGCACTAAGTCTTTTTGGAGCAACCTAGCCGACTATCTTTCTACTTGTAGAAGAGCAAGACAGGAAGCCCTGGACTGCTTAGAGGCACCGTAATTTATTATCCCTTTTCTTCTTCTTGTGACTTCTCATTTGTTAGCTTCTTACCTCCGCCACTGTAAGTGGTTGAGATCTGGGTCCTGCTCTAGGGGGTTTAATACCTACGCCACCAAAACGGTGGTTGGGAGTTTGGTTTGTTTGTCCTCGACACACCCCTGATGTAATGGGGTTTTTTTGCTTTGTGGGTGCTTTTTCTTTTTGTTTAAAGCACAGAGTCTCATACACCCTCGCGGTGTCAAGTAGACTTTAACATGTAATGTAATGTAATGTAATGTAATGTAATGTAATGTAATGTAATGTAATGTAATGTAATGTAATGTAATGTAATGTAATGTAATGTAATGTAATGTAATGTAATGTAATGTAATGTAATGTAATGTAATGTAATGTAATGTAATGTAATGTAATGTAATGTAATGTAATGTAATGTAATGTAATGTAATGTAATGTAATGTAATGTAATGTAATGTAATGTAATGTAATGTAATGTAATGTAATGTAATGTAATGTAATGTAATGTAATGTAATGTAATGTAATGTAATGTAATGTAATGTAATGTAATGTAATGTAATGTAATGTAATGTAATGTAATGTAACAACAACAACAACAACAACAACAACAACAACAACAACAACAACAACAACAACAACAACAACAACAACAACAACAACAATGGGAGTATTGGGGAGGTACCTAGAGGAGAATGTTAGACACGTATTGGTGGGACTTATACTGCTCCTGCTGCTGTTGTTGCTTGAGAGCGTCTGACTTACCTTGAGCTACCCTACCTTGAATGTGACGGAACTAGACCGATGGGACATATCGAAAAGACAAACGTGAGATGTCAAGATCAAGGATTTTTTCAAATCTGAAAGTCGATTTTTTCTAGCTTTATGGTTTTACACACACACATATCTACACACACAAGCACACCAACACACACACTTGCATGAATGGACAATATGCATCCTAACTCATTCACACACACACACATACACAGGTGATTTGTCTCACATGCAAACACACCCACATGCATGGACACATACACAAGCATAGACACAAGCACACACATGCAAGGGCACACACATACACACACATGCATGTAGGTGCGTGTCCATGCGTGTGTGTATGACACATTGACACCACCAATTTCCCTCGCTCACACACCAACCACCCACAAACACCCACATACATGTAGGTGGCTGTCCATGCAGGTGGGCGTATGACACATTGACACCATTAACTTCCCACACATACAAACCAACCACCCACGAACACATGTGCGCATGTAGGTGGGTGTCTTATAATTTTTGGGAGGCTATCTGATCCCCGAACAGTGCGAGAGGCTGTTTCTGCAAGCACACAACGTCCGCGCGCGCGATAGAGAAAAATTGACCTCTTTCCTTCGAATAGGAGGAGGCAGTAGTCTGACCTCGACCAGATTGTGGGACAACTTCTTAACCATGTCCCCAAGGGATTCTGAGAGCCTGAGGCTTATAGCTGGGGTCTCAAGACATCTACAGATATTTTAATTTTGAATTTGATTTTTCGGAAAACATACTATTTTCAAATTCAAATTCAACATGTGGATGTACCACTATAGCTTATTGGGCGATAATTGTGTGTTCTACTACTCTTTAAGAGAACGCTGTAAAAATCCCCATCCAATTTGAGGAGATATGACCCTTTTTATTCCACTTTCCCTAATCAATTTGGGGGTATTACCGCTTATACCCGGCAACCCAGGACAAACATTAGGCCTCCTCCAGAGATAGCGCTTCAGTGCTTTTCATAGTTTTTTGTAGCTTTTTAGGGCCGTTTAAGTAAAAACAACTTTTGTAAAAAACTTTGTTATATCGGCAATTTCGCTAAAACGGGATCAAAACTAGCGATCGCTACATATAGCGGGAAAAAAATCCAGTTATTCTTTGTGTGCGACCGGTCGCACATTGTGTCTCGCGGTCGCACCCCCGCGCGACCCTCAGGTGTGCCAGATTAGGGCGAAATGGGCCCTTGGGCGCCACGAGTGTGACCCTCAGGTGAGTGATTCGTGCCCTGGGTCGCACCTGGGTCGCACAGGCCCAGCCCAGGTAGCTAGCTCAGGCCTACCCCTGGTGGAAGTTACCTAGTCAGAACTGTGAAAGTGACCCCATGGATCATGCATGGGCCTACCTGCCCAAGCCAGACAATACAGATGTACAACTCGAGTCCTGAACTAGTCGAGTCCTTGAGTCGAGCGACGTTACTTTGTTTGACTGATGGTAGATTGGTTGATTGTTGCAAAGGCACGAGGCACGAGCGAACTTTACCGTTCTAAACCGCACGCGCCTGCGCGGCTCGTTTGTCGGGCGTCTTCAAGCCAGTCGCGGGTACTCCTTTGAACCCTGTTAGAACAGCCATGCGAGTCTATACGCACCACCCACCCCTCTTCCAATGTCCTACCAAAGCACCACCACCATCTCTAGTCGTCAACTTCATGGGAGAAGTCTGACCTTGGGCATGGCCCCCTCACCCTCACCCCCTGTGTTGATGGCTAGGCCCTGCGTTAGGGAAATTGCTTAGGCTGAGGTCTAGGCCATACCGGCAGAGGTTGCACCAACAGAGGAGACAGGTGTGATGAGGGTAGTTATTGTGCTTGTGTGTGTATGTATGTCTTGCGCGTGTATTGTGTAGATGCCTGGACAAATAGACGTGTGTAAAATAAAATACATGTTTTCTTGAAGACCCCCCCCCCCCCCCCACCCCCCCCCATCCCCCCCCCCCCCACACACACACACACAAACCAATGCTGACACCACACTTGATAGGATCAAAAAATTGCATAATGTGATATGATCAAGCAGACCTTTTTCTTATGATGCGCAAAGAATGTGTATTGTATGTGTATAACGTAATAGTGAGTATTTTTTAGGTTTACCGGGCTAGATTGTAGTACTAGACTAGCGTTGACTGTTCTATACAATTAGAGGCTTGACAAAGTTGTTACAAACCAGTATTACTTATGTTATCCGTGTGCAAAATGCATGTTTTTTAAGCCCCCCCAAAAAATCCCGGGGGACTATGCCCCTCTTGCCCCTCTTAAAGGTAGTGGCGCTTCCTGCCAGGCTTACGCCCTACAGACGGTGCTACCGCACCGTCACAGAATGAGGCTTGGGTCACCACTTGTGGCTACCAACTTGGCCTGGAGACTTCTGAAATAAAAAACACTGAAAAATCCCTGGTCAAGATAGACTAGTAGCAGGCTATCCTGGTACATTGGAGCTAGCCTATACTTGGACTGACTTACAAGGAGTTTTCTAAGAAAAGGAACCAGTGTCTTCATGTCATATTCTAGTATTTTCATGGAAGAGCTGGGTAGAAGCCCGGTGTGTTTTGCTTGGCTTAAACAAGCTTTGCGCTTCTGGGACAAGATCATAGATAAAGAAACTGAGGATCTCATTAGAATGGCTCTTGAAGAATCTTTGGATTCCAACACTGGCTGGGTTCATGACTTATGCTGTGCTCTCCACAAGCTAGGATCCAGTAAAAACCTCAACATTTTGGAGGCTGTCGATGTCGAAGGTATTATGTCTGAAGTTTTTTAGTCATGTAGGTTTAAGTACCCAAGTGACACCAATGCAGTCAGAGACATCCCTAATGAGAGAAGGGCTGGCTTTAAACGCCTCCGATACCAGAAATGGTTAGCAGCCAACAGCAATGATGAGAATGGCTTGATTCCCTTTACATCCCCCTTACATAAGCGGGATCTGATTCGTTCTATAGCACAGTTTAGAATGGGCTCCCATTGGCTGAACACAGAAAGAATGAGGGTGGTGGATCGAGCACACATCCCCCGTTCAATGAGACACTGTCAACTGTGTGGGTTCCAAAAACCTGAGGATGCAATGCATATGTTTGAGTGCCCTTTTATAATGATATTCCCCTCTGCTACCAGAAGCTGTTTACAGATATTTTTAGGCATGTCCATGAGGATACCGACTTGACCGTATGGAATGTATAATTCTGCGATTCCACCTTCAGAACCTTTTTGAATGGAAATGGCACTAAGACTTTTTGGAGCAACCTAGCCGACTATCTTTCTACTTGTAGAAGAGCAAGACAGGAAGCCTTGGACTGCTTAGTGGCACTGTAATTTTTTCTCCTTTTTTTCTTGTGACTTCTAATTTATTAGCTTCTTACCTCTGCTACTGTTAGTGGTTGAGATCTGGGTCCTGCTCTAGGGGGTTTAATACCTACGCCACCAAAACGGTGGTTGGGAGTTTTGTTTGTCCTCGACACACCCCTGATGTAATGGGGTTTTTTGCTGTGTGGGTGCTTTTTCTTTTTGATTAAAGCACAGAGTCTCATACACCCTCGCGGTGTCAAGTAGACTTTTACATGTAATGTAATGTAACGTAGCATCACTGTGCTCCTAGTAGCTTTTGGGGTGCTACTTGCAGCTTTGGGGCTCCGAAGTCAACCCCAAACGACTCAAATGTCGCATCCCCAACACACCAAGGTTCATGATGACGCACGTGTGCTATATATAGCATCTTTAGGAAACAAGTTCGATGCAGCGTCGCCTGCGACGCTAAACAATGGCGGAGAGTGATCGCGACGGAGCAACAGGTGGCAAGGGAAGCGAGTTGGTAATGAGACCGTTGGCTGACGTGTCTGGCTTCATCATGGTCAGACGGTCGGTCGGTCGACCGGACAAATGGGGAACACTGGGGGCTCCCGCCCCCCAGAAGGGGGAGCTCCGCCAAAAACTACGGACTTACCTTGGACAGAGCGTTTCTGAACCCAGTTCTCAGACCCAGGTGCTTGCGCTGTTGCTTGAGAGTTGCTGCCGTTGCTTTAGAGCTTCTACCACATCTGTCGGTGGCCGAGAACAGGCACATTTGTAGATGTCGGCCAAATCAAAGGGCTGCCCTAAGCAGGGTTCGGTATCCCCTGTGCATGAGACATGGAGAAGTGGTTCGGTGGTGGTGGTGGTGGAGGAGGTGGTTGGTGGTGCTCAGTATCCTCTGTGCATGGGACATGGTGAGGTGGCTGAGAACAGCATTTGCAGATGGCGGCCAAATCAAAAGGCAGCCCTGAGCAGCGGTATGTATCCCCTGTATGTGCATGAGAAATCAGCAAAATCAGAAGGATGACGTGTGCAGGGGTATGTATGATGTATCCCATGTGCATGGGACATGGAGAAGTGTTTTATTAGTGGGTGGTCGTGGTGATAGTGGTGCTCAGAATCTCCAGTGCATGGGACATGGAGAAGTGTTTTGGTGGTGGTGGTGGTGGTGACAGTGGTGCTCAGTATCCCCTGTGCATGGGGCATGGTGAGGTGGCCGAGAACAGCCTTTGCAGATGGCGGCACAATCAAAGGGCAGCCCTGAGCAGCGGTATGTATCCCCTGTGCACGAAACATGGAGAAGTGGTTTGCTGTTGTTGTTGGTGGTGGTGATAGTGGTGCTCAGTATCCCATATGCATGAGACATGGTGAGGTTTGGAGTTATGGCAGGGTGATGGTGGCGATGGATTTGATGCAGGTTTTGACGTTGATGACGCTGAACAAGACAAGAATGAAACTGACGATGATAATCGTCGTGGTGATGATGATAATGATGGTGGTGGTGGTGATGATTCATCTGCTTCAGCTACTGATGTAGGTATGACTAGAAACCCATGTACCAATTGAATGCAATTAATGGACTAGAAAGGGGATACAACATCTAAAGGCTAAGTGCCCCACAAAGTTGCCAGTACCTGGATCTGCATTCAAGAATTTGGTGTAGTTCTGTCCAAGCTTGTTCAAAGCCCGCTGACAGTTTACACACGCAAAGGCGATAACTCTGCCTAATACTAGGATAAACAATCAAATCAAGCCAAGGTTTGCAACAACCAGGGCTGTCCAAGCTTGTTCAAAGCCCTCTGACATTTTACACACGCAAAGGCAATAACTCTGCCTCAAACTCGGATAAACAAACAAATCAAGCCAAGGTTTGCAGCAACCAGGCCGAGAGCTGTCCACAAACAACACAACTCTGCGAACTCTCATGCTACTGATGTAGATGACAGTCTATATGGCAGTCCAAGGATAGAAACACAAATCAAGCCAAGGTTTGCAACAACCAGCACAAACAAACAACACAGCTCTTCGAGCCCATACTGCACCATGCCACACGCACCATGCCATACAGCTACTGTGGATTGTGGATCCGATTGATAGAACCATCAACTTGCAAGCCGGTCGACATACCTTTTGCTGATGTAGTGGAGTGATGGAATTTCATGATAATGGGGATCCTGAATTAGTTGTGGGAGTCATGTGCACTCCCACTTTGGACGAAATGACGTATGCCACAAGGGAGGCCTGCCCTCCCCACCCCCCCCCCCTCCTGCCCCCTCCACACACACAAACATACCCTACCTGACCCCACCACACCACCCCCACCACCACACACACACACACACTCCCCCCGCCCCCTACACACACACACATGCCCTACCTGACCCTGGTGCCTACGGCAATGGCCAGAAACTAAAACCAAGGCGGTTGTCTTCAACACTCAAAAAGTCCTTGGTAAATATCGGATTACCTGTTGTGAAGGAATCAACCTCCTTGATGTGTGTGCCTACGCTGTCGCGGCCTTTGCCACACAGGTGTGAGGGTTGTGCATAACAGCCTGTGCGGCACAAGTCCTGGCATGGGCCCATACATTGGTAGCCCAAGACGAGATGCAATCGTATGTGTCCTGGGATTTGAATGCTTGGTAATTTGGCATCCCGAATGCTGTTGATGGAGAAGTAGGATGGAGAAGGTAGCAGAGCATACCAGAACGGATCGCTAGGTGATGTTGGTTACAAGAGAAATAAACTCAGAAAACTTATAACTCAAAGCTTGCTATGGTAACAGGTGCTAACAGGCTACGCAACTGTAACAGAGTAACAAGGCAACTTCTAGGAATCTCTGGCAACAATTGACAAACAGCTTCGTTTCACACTTCACAGATCAAACCAGCTCAGACCTGCTGGCCTGACGCCAGCTCTGGCCTTTTTGCGCCTCGACGTAGCTGACGCCAACATGTGGCTTGAGGCACACCAATCGTCAACACATATTGTCGAGGAAGCGGAAGGTGCACTATTTGTTTTTCGTTTTTTTCAACCAATCAGGCCGCTTCCATCGAATCAAGAAACGTGATTGTGACCAGTTTCCATCGGAAAGAGATCGAGAGACGAGCTAGCCGAGTACCGTATATTATTCCCGTCCTCGAAGACAATGATTTGCATCGAGTGCTAATGATTCAAGATGGACTCTCCTAGCTAGGCTGCCTTGCTGCAAATACTGGAAGACAGGCTCCCTTCAGTCGTGGCACTATTAGAGGCGACAGCGGCTTTCAGATAGCGCTCATGCTACTTGCTCGATGTAATAGAGCTGGAGGCCGTGCGTGACCTACTTATTACTCGTGCTAAAACGATTCGCTGAACTACGAGGAGAAGACAAATAACTCCCTCGCCACAATTTCCTGTGTTCCAGAATCTGGGACATATCTGAAGCCCACAGAGAGCTCAAGTAGTAACATACTTACATACTACAGGCACCACTGGTGCCTTTGGAAGTTTGTTCGATCATCTGTCGAACTCGTATAGATATACCAGTTGCTTCTAGCACACTGATATCGCCTGGCTGAATCCGCCAGGAGGAATTATCATCATCAATCGTGAGGACGGAATAATCCAGTGCTTCCTGAAGCACTGGACAAAATCGAAAGACTCTGGGGGCTTTGCTGAGCTTTTGAATCGACTGCAGGTAAATGTAGGACGGATGCCTCATCGAGGTTTCGCTTTTCACGATTAAAACTCGGTAATACAGACGCAGTGGCGGTCTTCCAAGTGCTGGACGAGAGCATGCCAGCTACCAAATTTCCTGCCGAGACCATTTGAGCGGGTGCATTGGTCCTCATTGCAATGAGCAAAATGGAAATTTCCAAGTCTCACCTCCACATGGTTTCCACGGACGTGGTCGACGATGCTCTGTTCAGTGGCTCCGTTTCTTGAGCCAAAACCGCAATGACATTCATGAAACGGCACGGGGGACTCGGGTTCGACGGGGAACTCGGTAATGCAGACGTAGTGGCGGTTTTCCAAGTGCTGGAAGAGAGCATACCAGCTACCCAGTCTCCTGCCGTGACCATTTGACCGGGTGCATGTCACCTCATTGCAATGAGCAAAATGGCAATTTCCAAGTCTCACATCCAAATCGTGTTTTCCACGGACGTGCTCGAGGATGCTCTGTTCAGTGGCTCCTTTTCTTGAGCCAAAACCGCAATCACATTCATACAACGCCATGATTGCCTCTAGTTAGTGTATATGGTACAAATGATTTTTGCCTCGGCTTATGCGAAATCGTTATCCAGGAAGTCAGGCTTTATCATACGAGTATCGGTATGAGGAGCCAGGGTGTTACACGGGTTCTCTGAAGAAGAAGACATCGCGTAGCATCCGACATGACAGAATTGTGAAATGTGAACGGTCGTCGTTTCACCCGTCAACATCAATTAGTTCTTGTTGTAATGGAGGAGTGCAGAGCTTGAAAAGTCTGATTTAACATTTCAGGCCCTTTTTTATTCACCCAAGTGCACGGAGCACGTAAGCTGACATGTCTAGATTCCGCATTTCTTGCCATCCTTGGGTCTCGCACTCAACGAGTGTGGTTCATCAGGGATCGTATGTTTGTCGAGAAGAAAGAGTTATTTACTTATTTCTTCCCACTAAGACACCAGGAATAGGAAACAAGTAGGGAGTTGCTTAAGCTACTAACTTTAAACATCAGCAGTAATGCACATGCTGGAGTACACGACAATACGTTCAAAGTCATCATCAAAAATAATGATATTATCTGTTTACCGCCCCTCCATGGGTAGCGACTTCGGTACATCAGGTGTACTGCCGGACGAGCAAAACGGATGAGCAAAACGGAGGCGCCAAACGGATGCACCAAACGGGTGCGCTAGGGAACCTAAGGGTTCGCCCTACAAAGTGCATTTGGACCGCACCAACTGACGTTTGCAAACGGCAGGCAGCTCGAGAAACTCGCAAATACAGCCACCTCCACTCTGACTCGAAGCAAATTTCAGACAAGTTGTATTTGCAGTCACGTCACCTCATCTTCCAGGTACATTTAAGTTAAACTGCGCCCCAAACCACTAGACGTTAAAATTCGGCAGTCAAGTCACCTCGAAGGAGACTGCCTAGCACAGCCGGAGGGTGCACAGCCTTAGTTTATGACGTAACGCGCAACTGTATACCAAAGCGAGTTAAACGAGACATGCGTTCCGCAAGAATAGCCACGAGGGCAGCAACAAGGTTACGCATATCGCACACCAAACAACCCTAGCTCCCCATCCCCAGCGGATCCTCATACCTAACACGAGGGCAGAACAAGGTTGCACGCACCGCACACCGCACACAAAACAACCCTAGTTAGCGCCCCTTCATGGTTACAGCGGGGCTACCCATTACCATCCCTAGCCACCAGCGGATCCCTTGGTCCAATTGGTCCAATCCAATACAAGGGCGGTCACGCCCTTGTTGACGTTTGTTGGGGTCGAACATTGTATGGGCTTTTCCCCCGGAAGTATTCATCAAGGGCGCATGGAGGCGCGTCCCGAATGTAATTATCAGAATTATAAATTCAATTGATTTTAATTGGTTTTGATTTTAGTTTATTTAATGTTGTGTTATTTTAATTCGGTTTTATTCCATTCATATAAATTTGATCAACGTGATTTGAATGCATTTAATTGCTTTGGATTTAATCAATTCGAATCGGATTTAATTTAATTTAATTTGGTGTAATTGAATTTCATTGATTCGATGGAGGTTGTAGCATTGTTGACTTTAAAGTGATGAACGAGGGAGTTTTTGAAGGGTTGTTGATTTTAAGCAGTATTGAACTTTCCTGTAATGTTATGCAAATCATGCATGTAGATTGGCTTTATTTTTAAGAATTTGATGCAAGAAAAATGAGACAAGGTATTGCATTTTTGGGCCCAGCCCAGACGTGAACGGTACGTCCCGTCCAGCTCACTCCTCAACGCCAACTTAACGTACCAACGGGTGCAACCGTCGATGTCGCGACCCGTAGTTTTACGTACATGCCATGTATCTTAGGTTGACGTTCAGACCTGTCACGGTGTGGACTGTGGAAGAAGTTCCGGAAATTCGGTTCCCGATGCACCTTCTGCCAGCTTCTGGGACGGCCCTTCTGGCGAGTTCCAGATGGCCCGTCTGGCGAGTTCCAGATCATGCGCCGATCTGGAGTCTTCCCAGTCTTCCGCATTTCAGCCCACCCTCTCTTCCACATCGTTTTTCTTCCCGCCCCACGCAAGTCCCCGCACAACCGACCACCGCGCTTTCGCATCCACTTATACTGCTTCTGCACACTGAACTACGTCGAATCCCGTTCAAATACACCCCTTCCCATTGAAAAGACACAGCTCTTCGGACCAACGCGGACCAACGTGTAGATCATCCACACACTCACGTACCCCGACGTACCCTGATCCGAAGCCACGACTCCCCCCCGTTGTCTTCCCCTCTCTCCACCTCGTCCAACGTTGTTTACATCCCAGTACGGCTTGCAGCCCCTCTCTGCTTTTTCCGAACCTTGTCATAAAGTATAACGTAGGCCTAGGCCCCGTCGAATCGTTGGCACCAACCGCTTTTGCAACCGAACCTTGGTTCTGGACAAGTCGAGCATCGGGGGTGCCACAGCCTGCGAACGATGCTTGCGCATTTCGTGCCGCCCGGGGGTGCTCAGCTAATAGTAGAGCAAACTGTTCGGTGCTTGCCCCAGCTGCTTGGTAGCTCTCTGGCCAGCTCAGGTAAATAGGGGGTCTGACACTCCATGCATGGACCTGGCCATATATTTTCACTGTCTTTAACCATGTATTAGCATTCTATATGCATGAGTGTGGCTTGCTGGGATGAACAGCTCAGGCAGGTAGGGGGTCTGGCACTCCATGCATGAACTAGGACATAGATTTCACTTTTTCACCCATGCAGTCAAATTCTGTACGCATGAGTGTGTGTCTCGCTGGCCAGCTAAAGCAAGTAGAGGGGCTTGCAATCTATGCATGGGCATGGGTGTGTCTCTAGCAGCTATATTGACCCATGTGGTTGCATTCTGTAGGCATAGTATATATGTTACAGTCCAGTGGTGGCCAAATAGGCTAAAAGGACTTGCCCAACCTCAATGCGTGTGGTGTAGTTGTGTTTTCACCATTATGATGACAACTTGAAGAAAAAGGAAAAGCGAAACCTGTGTCTGCGTAAACCTCTTCGACCCTCTTCATGGCGCACAAAGAGAGTTGAAGAGGGTCGAAGAGGGTTGAAGAGGTTTCAGCAGACCCTGGTTTCGCTTTTCTTTTTTTCTTCTAGTTGTCATCATAACTGTGAAACGTGATAATGCCTATGTTCGATCTAGACTTTCATGAAGTGGGATGCACATGTGCTACAATGAATTGTAAGTGACAAAGCAGATCCGCTCACAGATGTTGAGCAACCTGAAGCCTGATAGACCATCTCATTATACCCTCACTTGGGTTCAGTGCATGTGGGTGTTGGGTTAGTGAGGAGGTTGCATGCATAGGGGGTGTTGGGTTGGTGAGGAGGTTGCATGCATAGGGGGTGTTGGGTTGGTGAGGAGGTTGCATGCCGAGAAGGTGCTGATGTCAGGTGCTACACATAATTGTGCACGGCTAAACAGTTCCGCCACCAGATGTTGAGCAGCCTGAAAGCTGATAAACTATGTGATCATACCCAAACTGGGATTCAGTGCATGGGGGCAGAGGGTTGGTCTGGAGGTTGCATGCATAGGGGTGCTGATGTCAGGTGCTACTAATAATTGTACAAGACTAAACAGCTCTGCCACAGATGTTGAGAAGCCTGAGGCTGATAGACTTTATCATCATACCCAAACTAGGGTTCAGTGCATGGGGGCAGAGGGTTGGTCAGGAGGTTGCATGCATAGGGGTGCTGTGTGTGCGTGTGTGTGTGTGTTTGCATGTGTGTGTGTGTGTTTGCAGTGTGTTGTTTGTGTGTGTGTGTGTGTGTGTGTGCTTGTGTGTGTGTGGGTATGCATGGTATTATTATATTTTGTGTGTGTGTTTGTGTGCGTGTGATATCCATCCTGGCCCATGCCTGTCCCAAGGCTAGAAAATAGCTTTCTCTAAATGATATTCTCAAAAATTGCGTCATCTAAAATGACATTCTATCCCTTCTCTAGCTGCCCGTATCTTTCCCTATACCAAGGAATTGGAACACAAAGCCTAGAGGGCAGCTGGGCATTTGGGAATGGGCAGGGCAGGCTTTGCCAGCACTAAGTTCGAATCTTTCAGAATCAGTGGTGCTTGAACTTATCAGCACTAAGTGTGTTGGAATTTATAAGGCACAGAGTTTGCTTGGATTTTGTCAGAACTGAAAGTCCAAACCTGGACTCATAAACCAGGGCTGTTTCAAGAAAAGGTAACCAGTTCTCTTTATATAGCACCATGGGGCGCTCATAGTGGCCTTTGGGTTTGTTTTGAGGGAATGGAACCAGTGTCTTTATGTAGCAACTTTGGGTGTAATATTCCTTTTTTGCCCCATTAATCCATAAAACAAGTTCTATGCAAGCGTCGCCTGCTCGACGCGTAAAGATTGGCGGAGAGTAGTTATCACGAGGGAGCGACAGGTGGCAACGGAAGCGAGTAAGTTACGAGACCGTTGGCTGATGTGTCAGGCTTCAGCGCAGTCAGGTGGTTGCCGGGAGGTCGGTGGCCGGGGTCGCACGGACGGACAAATGGGTAAACATGGGGGCTCACACCCCCTTGAAGAGGGGGCTCCGCCAAAAACTGTAACGTAGCACCCTCAAAACACTGAGGTACGGAATCTAGCACTTGTAGGGACCGGTGAATCATATGATATTTACCTAAAGCGAGTATGATATCAGATGATATCATAAAAAATGCATCATATGATATTGTCTATAAATGGTACCTTTAGCCTAGGTAGACTGCTGGCATCATATGATATGATATGATGACATGATATCATACTGCCATTTCTAAGCACTTGTACTGAATGTTGCACCTGCATTCTGTTGATTACGCAAGGATAGCGGGAAGACCAGGCTGCCGGTGTGTTGTAGTGTGGGCTTGGGTCTTGGGTCAACACTATCGTAGCACCCCCAAAACACTGAGGTACGGAATCTGGCATTTGTACTGCATGTAACACCTGCATTCTGTTGATTATGAGAGAATAGCTGGAAGACCACCTCGGAAGTTGTGTTTGGGCTTGGGTGTTGGGTCAACACTGGCCTGCCTATGACAATTTAGTGTAATGTACAAATAAAACCCTCGCCACTACATCCTTACAGGTCTGAAGTTAACGGGCACCGCAGCCCCACCCCAAGAGCGCCAAGTGCACCATTGGGCCCATGCCTCCCAATCTACACACTCGGCCTTGCTTGGCCCCAAGTGCACCATTGGGCCCATGCCTCCCGGCCTTGCCTGGCCCCAAGTGCCCCAAGTGCACCATTGGGCCCATGCCTCCCAATCTGCACACTCGGCTATGCCTGGCCCCTCTCTGATTCATCACAGGAGGGTCTTGCCCATGTCCTGGCATGCAACAGTGCCGGTGCCCTTTAGTGCGTCACTGCATTTCAACAGGTACAGGGTAGAATCTCCTCGACTGTTGTTTTGTTGTGTTGTAGTGTTGTGCGAGGCAGCACAGGGGGGTCTGGCCCAGGTCTTGGTCCTAAAGGACGCAGTAGGGTCTGCGCCCTTTAGTGGCTCACCGCACTTCAACATGTACAGGGTAGACTCTCCTTAACTGTTGTTTAGTTGTGTTGCAGTGTTAGATGGGGCAGCACAGGCACTGTTGGAGTCAAGGGGGACATATGGTACTCCAGATACGTCATTTGCACAACTGAATGAGCCATTAGACCAATCATGGCACTCTAGAAATGTCATCTGTAGCTGCAATCTCTTCCCCCCTCCTAAGAAAGAAAGAAAGAAAAAGAAAGAAAGAAAGAAAGAAATAAAGAAAGAAAGAAAGAAAGAAAGAAAGGAAGAAAGAAAGAAAGAAAGAAAGAAAGAAAGAAAGAAAGAAAGAAAGAAAGACAAACATACATAAATACATTAATAACTAAATAACTAACTAAATAAAGAAAGAAAGAAAGAAATACACAAACAAATAAATGAATACATAAATAAAATAAATAAAAATACGCAAACAAATAAATGGATACATACATAAACAAATCAGCCATTCAATAAATAAATAGTATGCTTTATTACATGGTGTGAGGTTGAGGCGGCCAGCCCGTCTGCCTGCACTGGGGGCATCCGCCATCTGTAGCTACAATGTCTTTCCCTCTCCTAATAAATATATGAGCAGTATGCCTGATTACAAGGTGTGAGGTCGAGGTGGCCAGCCCGTCTGCTTGCACTGGGGGCATCCACCATCTGTAGCTACAATCTCTTTACCCCTCCTAATAATAATAGTACGCCTGATTACAAGGTGTGAGGTCGAGGTGGCCAGCCCGTCTGCTTGCACTGGGGGCATCCACATCTGTAGCTACAATTCTTTTACCCCTCGCTAATAAATAAATAGTACGCCTGATCACAAGGTGTGAGGTCAAGGTGGCCAGCCCGTCTGCTTGCACAGGGGGCATCCACCATCTGTAGCTACAATCTCTTACCCCTCCTAATAAATAAATAGTACGCCTGATTACAAGTGTGTGAGGTCGAGGTGGCCAGCCCGTCTGCTTGCACTGGGGCATCCACCATCTGTAGCTACAATCTCTTTACCCTCCTAATAAGATAAATAGTACGCCTGATCACAAGGTGTGAGGTCAGGTGCCAGGTGGCCAGGGGCATCCACCCTGTAGCTACAAATCTCTACCCCTCTAATAAAAAATAGTACGCTTGCACAGGTGGGGGCATCCACCATCTGTAGCTACAATCTCTTTACCCTCCTAATAAATAAATAGTAGCCTGATTACAAGGTGTGAGGTCGAGGTGGCCAGGCCGTCTGCTTGCACTGGGGGCAATCCACCATCTGTAGCTACAATCTCTTTACCCTCCTAATAAATAAATAGTACGCCTGATTACAAGGTGTGAGGTCTGAGGTGGCCCTCCTTAAGTAATAAATAGTAGCTGATTACCGAGGTGGCCACCGTCTGCTTGCACTGGGGCATCCCCATCTGTAGCTACAATCTCTTTACCCCTCCTAATAAATAAATAGTACGCCTGATTACAAGGTGTGAGGTTGAGGTGGCCAGCCCGTCTGCTTGCACTGGGGGCAACCACCATCTGTAGCTACAATCTCTTTACCCCTCCTAATAAATATATAAGCAGTATGCCTGATTACAAGGTGTGAGGTCGAGGTGGCCAGCCCGTCTGCTTGCACTGGGGGCAACCACCATCTGTAGCTACAATCTCTTTACCCCTCCTAATAAATAAATAGTACGCCTGATTACAAGGTGTGAGGTCGAGGTGGCCAGCCCGTCTGCTTGCACAGGGGGCATCCACCATCTGTAGCTACAATCTCTTTTACCCTCCTAATAAATAAATAGTACGCTGATTACAAGGGTGAGGTCGAGGTGGCCAGCCCGTCTGCTTGCACTGGGGGCATCCACCATCTGTAGCTACAATATCTTTACCCCTCCTAATAAATAAATAGTACGCTGATTACAAGGTGTGAGGTCGAGGTGGCCAGCCCGTCTGCTTGCACTGGGGCATCCACATCTGTAGCTACAATCTCTTTACCCCTCCTAATAAATAAATAGTACGCCTGATTACAAGGTGTGAGGTCGAGGTGGCCAGCCCGTCTGCTTGCACTGGGGCAACCACCATCTGTAGCTACAATCTCTTTACCCCCTAATAAATAAATAGTACGCCTGATTACAAGGTGTGAGGTCGAGGTGGCCAGCCCGTCTGCTTGCACTGGGGGCAACACCATCTGTAGCTACAATCTCTTACCCCTCCAATAAATATAGTACTGGGGCCTGATTAGGTCAAGGTGTGAGGTGGTAGGTGGCAGCCCGTCTGCTTGCACTGGGGGCAAACCACCATCTGTAGCTACAATCTCTTTACCCTCCTAATAAATAAATAGTACGCCTGATTACAAGGTGTGAGTCGAGGTGGCCAGCCCGTCTGCTTGCACAGGGGGCATCCACCATCTGTAGCTACAATCTCTTTACCCCTCCTAATAAATAAATAGTACGCCTGATTACAAGGTGTGAGGTCGAGGTGGCCAGCCCGTCTGCTTGCACTGGGGGCATCCACCATCTGTAGCTACAATATCTTTACCCCTCCTAATAAATAAATAGTACGCCTGATTACAAGGTGTGAGGTCGAGGTGGCCAGCCCGTCTGCTTGCACTGGGGGGCATCTACCATCTGTAGCTAATCTCTTTACCCCTCCTAATAAATAAATAGTACGCCTGATTACAAGGTGTGAGGTCGAGGTGGCCAGCCGTCTGCTTGCACTGGGGGCTATCCAATCTTGTCTAGCTTTTACCCCTCCTATAATAATAATACGCCTGATTACAGAGGTGTGAGGTCGAGGTGGCCAGCGCCGTCTGCTTGCACTGGGGGCAACCACCATCTGTAGCTACAATCTCTTTACCCCTCCTAATAAATAAATAGTACCCTGATTACAAGGTGTGAGGGTCGAGGTGGCCAGCCGTCTGCCCTGGAGGTGCCAGCCGTCTGCTTGCACAGGGGGCATCTTTAGCTTGCACTGGGGGCATCACCATCTGTAGAACGCTAAATATCTTTAGCCGCCCTCCAATCAAGGGTGTGAGGTGCGAGGTGGCCGTACAAGCCGGCGTCTTTGCTTGCACTGGGGGCAACCGCCATCTTTACCCCTCCTGAATGAAATAAATAGTACGCCAAGGTTGTGATCGAGGTACGAAGGTGTGACTGGGCGGCATCCACCATCGAGCTACAATGGCCAGCTCTTAACCCCAGTCTAATAAATATATATAGTCTGCTTGAGGGATCAGGTGGCCAGCCGCGTCTGCTTTTGCACTGGGGCATCCAACCATCTGTAGCTACAATCTCTTTTACCCCTCCTATATAAATAAATAGTACAAACCTGATTACAAGGTGTGAGGTCGAGGTGGTACCTGAGGCCCGTTGCTTGCACTGGGGCAACCCACCATCTGTTAGCTACAATCTCTTTACCCTGGGGTCCTAATAATAAATTTCTTTAGTACGCCTGACAAAAAATTACAAGGTGTAGAGGTCGAGGTGGCAGCCCGTCTGCTTGCACTTGGGGCATCCACCATCTGTAGCTACATCTCTTATTCTTTACCCCTCTCTTAATTACCCCTCCCCTATATACGCCAAGGTGTGAGGTCGAGGTGGCCAGCCCGTGCTGCTTGCTTTGACTATCTGTAGCTACAACTGATTCTTTACCTGGGGGCATCCACCATCTGTAGCTAAACATCTCTTTTAGCGCTCCTCCTAATAAATATAGGTGTGAAGGTAGCCCGTCTGCTTGCATTACCAATTCTGTAGACCTCCTTCCTAATAAATTAAATAGTACTGAACATTAGATGTGAGGTCGGAGGTGGCACAGCCAAGCCCGTCTGCTTGCACTGGCATCAGATCTCTACCCCCTCGAGATGTCTAAATAATAAATAGTAACCCTCCTTGCAGCCGCGTCTTGCTTGGCACGGTCTTTCCCGCCTCCTAATAAATCCTGGCCAGCCCCGTCTGCTTGCACTGGGGGCAACCCCATCTCCACCAGATCCTGTAGCTACAATCTCTTTACCGCTACCCTCCTAACTTAAATAAATAGTACACCTGATTACCCACCATCTGCTTGCACTGGGCTCCAATCTGTAGCTACAATCCTTTACCCCTCCTAATAAATAAATAGTACGCCTGATTCAAGGTGTGAGGTCGAGGTGGCCAGCCCGTCTGCTTGCACTGGGGGCGAGGTTCGCACGCATCTGTAGCTACAATCTCTTTACCCCCTCCTAATAAATAAATAGTACAGCCTGATTACAAGGTGTGAGGTCGAGGGTGGCCAGCCCGTCTGCTTGCACTGGGGGCATCCACCATGCTGTAGCTACAATCTGCGGTTTTACCCCTCCTAATAAATAAGTGATAGTACGAGCCCTGATTACAAGGTGGTGAGGTCGAGTGGCCAGCCCGTCTGCTTGCACTGGGGGCACCACCATCTGTAAGCTACAATCTCTTTACCCCTCCTAATAAATAAATAGTACGCCTGATTACAAGGTGTGAGGTCGAGGTGGCCAGCCCGTCTGCTTGCACTGGGGGGCATCCACCATTCTGTAGCTACAATCTCTTTACCCCCCTCTAATAAATAAATAGTACGCCTGATTACACAGGTGTGAGGTCGAGGTGGCAGCCGTCTGCTTGCACTGGGGGCATCCCCGATTCTTTACTACATCTGTAGCTACAATCTCTTTAAACCCCTCTAAAATAAATATAGTCGCGACGCCTGATTACAAGGTGTGAGGTCGAGGTGGCCAGCTCCGTCTGCTTTGCACTGGGGGCAACCACCATCTGTAGCTGCTACAATCTCTTTACCCCTCCTAAATAAATAAATAGTGACGCCTGATTACAAGGTGTGAGGTCGAGGTGGCCAGCCCGTCTGCTTGCACTGGGGCAACCAACCATCTGTAGCTACAATCTGCTTTACCCCTCCTAATAAATAAATTGTAGCGCTGATTACAAGGTGTGAGGTCGAGGTGGCCATGCCGTCTGCTTGCACACGGGGGCATCTCACCATTCTGTAAAGCTACAATCTCTTTACCCTCCTACTAATAAATAGTAGCGCTGATTACAAGGTGTGAGGTCGAGGTGGGCAGCGTCTGCTTGCACTGGGGGCTATCACCAGACTGAGGCTACAATTCTTTACTCCTAAATAAATACAATATACGCTGATTACAGTGTCGAGGTGGGTGGGCCAGCCGTCCTCTGCACTGGGGGCAACCACCATCTGTAGCTACAGATCTCTTTACCTCTAATAAATAATAGTAGGCCTGATTACAAGGTGTGAGGTCGACGGTGGCCAACGTTCTTGCTTGCACTGGGGGCTCCCCAATCTGTCAGCTACAAATCTCTTTAACCCTGCCTAATAATAAATATGTAGCTGTTACAAGGTGTGAGGTGAGGTGGCAGCCCGTCTGTTGCAGCTGTGGGGCAACCACCATCTGTAGTCTATCATCTGCTTTACCTCCTATAAATACAAATAGTACGCCTGATTTTTCCAGGTGTGAGGTAGAGGTGGCCAGCCGTCTGCTTGACATGGGCAACGCATCTGTAGCTACAATCTCTTTACCCTCTAATAATAAATAGTAGCCTGATTACAAGGGTGTGGAGTGAGTGCAGCCGTCTGTTGCACTGGGGGAACCACATCTGTAGCTACAATCATCTTTACCCTCATCCTAATAAATAAATTAGTACGCCTGATTACAAGGTGTGAGGTCGAGGTGGCCGCCCGTCTGCTTGCACATGGGGGCATTCCACTCATGCTGTAGCTACAATCTCTTTACCGCCTCTATATTAAATAAATAGTACACCTGATTACAAGGTGTGAGGTCGAGGTGGCCAGCACGTCTGCTTTCAATGGGGCATCACCATCTGTAGCTTTACATGTCTTTACCCTCCTAATGAAATAAATAGTACACACCTGATACGAAGGTGTGAGGTCGAGGGTGGCCAGCCCGTCTGCTTGAACTGGGGGGGCATCCACCATCTGGTAGCTTACAATTCTTTTACCTCCTAATTAAATAAATACGTACGCCTGAATTTCAAGGTGTGAGGTCGAGGTGGGCCAGCCCGTATGCTTTGCACTGGGGCATCCACCATCTGTAGCTACAATCCTTTACCCTCTAATAAATTAAATAGTAACGCCTGATTACAAAGTGTGAGGTCGAGGTGGCCAGCCCGTCTGCTTGCCACTGGGGGCAAAACCACCATTGTAGCTAAAATCTCTTTACCCCTCTAATAAATAAATAGTACGCCTGATTTACAAGGTGTGAAGGTGAGGTGGCCAGCCCGTCTGCTTGCACTGGGGGCAACCACCATCCTGTAGGCTACAACCTTTACCCCTCCTAATAAATAAATAGTACGCCTGATTTACAAGGTGTGAGGTTCGAGGTGGCCACCGCGTCTGCTTGCACTGGGGGCATACCACCATCTGTAGCTCAATGCTCTCTTACCCTCCTAATAATAAAATAAGTAGCCTGATTACAAGGTGTGAGGTTGAGGTGGCCAGCCGTCTGCTTGCCAGGGGGCATCCACATCTGTAGCTTACAATCTCTTTACCCCTCCTTAATAAATAAATAGTACGCCTGATTACAGGTGTGGAGGTCGAGGTGGGCCAGCCCCGCGTCTGCCTTGCACTGGGGGGCAACCACGCATCCTGTAGCTACAAATTCTCTTTACCCCTCCTAATAAATAAAATAGTACGCTCTGATTACAAGGTGTGAGGTCGAGGTGGCCAGCGTCTGCTTGCAACTGGGGGCCATCCACCATCTGTAGCTACAATTCTCTTTAACTAACCCTCCTAATAAATAAATAGTACGCCTGATTACAAGGTGGTGGAGTCAGGTGGCCAGCCCGTCTGCGCTATGCACTGGGGGCAACCAACCATCTGTATGCTAACATCTCTTTACCCCTCCTAATAAATAAATAGTACAACCTGATTACAAGGTGTGAGGTCAGGTGGCCAGCCGTCTGCGTTGCTACTGGGGGCATCCCCATCTGTAGCTACAATCTCTTTACCCTCCTAATAAATAAATAGTACGCCTGATTAAAAGGTGTGAGGTCAAGGTGGCTAGCCCCGTCTGCTTGCAGCTGGGGCATCCACCATCTGTAGCTACATCTCTTTTACCTGCCTAATAAAAAATAGTAACGCCTGATTACAAGGCTGTGAAGGTTCGAGGTGGCCAGCCGTCTGCTTGCACTGGGGGCTCCACCAATCTGTAGCTAACATTCTTTACCCCTCCTAATAAATAAATAGTACGCCTGATTTACAAGGTGTGAGGTCGAGGTGGCCAGCCCGTCTGCTTGCACCTGGGGGCAACCACATCTGTAGTCTACAATCTCTTTCCCCTCCTAAATAAATTAAATATTACGTCCTGGATTTACAAGGGTTGAGGTTCGAGGTGGCCAGCCGCGTCTGCTTGCACTGGGGGCAACCACATCTGTAGCTTACAATCTCTTTACCCCCTCTAATAAATAAATAGTAGCGCCTGGATTACAAGGTGTGAGGCTCGCGGGTGGCCAGCCACCGTCTGCTTGCACAGGGGCCATCCACCATCTGTAGCATACAATCTCTTTTTACCCCTCCTAATAAATAAATAGTTACGCCTGATTACAAGTGGTAAGGTCGAGGTGGGCAGCCCGTCTGCTTGGCACTGGGGAGGCAACCACCATGCTTGTAGCTACAATCTCTTTTACCCCTCCTAAAATAAATAAATAGTACACCTGATTACAAGGTGTGAGGTCGAAGTGGCCAAGCCCGTCTGCTTGGCACTGGGGGGCATCCACCATCTGTAGCTCAATGCTCTTTACCCTCCTAATAAAATAAATAGTAAGCGCTGATTAGCCAGGTGTGAGGTCGAGGTGGGGCCCAGCCGTCTGCTTGCACTAGGGGGCAACCACCATCTTAAGCTACAATCTCTTTACCCCTCTAATAAATAATAGTAACGCCTGCGATTACAAGGTGTGAGGTTCGAGGTGGCCAGCCCGTCTGGCCTTGCATCTGGGGGCAACCACCATCTGTCGCTACAATCTTCTTTAACCCTCCTAATAATAAATAGTACGCCTGTTACAAGGTGGGAGGTCGAGGTGGCGCAGCCCGTCTGGCTGCACTGGGGCATCCACCATCTGGTAGCTAAATCTCTTTAACCCTTCTAACATAAATAAATAGTACGCCTGATTACAAGGTGTGAGGTCGAGGTGGCCAAGACCGTTGCTTTGCACTGGGGGCATCCACCATCTGTAGCTACAAATCTCTTTACCCCTCCTAATAAATATAGTAACGCCTGATTACAAGGTGTGAGGTCGAGCGTGGCCAGCCGTCTGCTTGCACTGGGGGTGTCCACCATCTGTAGCTACATCTCTTTACCCTCCTAATAAATAAATAGTAACACCTGATTACAGGTGTGAGGTCGAGGTGGCCAGCCGTCTGCTTGCACTTGCGGGGCATCCACCATCTGTAGCTCAATCTCTTTACCCTCCTAATAAATAAATAGTCACGCCCTGATTAACAAGGTGTGAGGCTCGAGGGGTGGCCAGCCCGTCTGTTGCAGCTGGGGGCAACCACCATCTGTAGCTACAATCTCTTTACCCCTCCTAATAAATAAATAGTACCGCCTGATTACAAAGGTGTGAGGTTGAGGTGGCCAGCCGTCTGCTTCGCACAGGGGAGCATCCACCATCTTGTAGCTACAATCTCTTTACCCCTCCTAATAAATAAATAGTTACGCCTGATTACATAGGTGTGAGGTCGAGGTGGCCAGCCCGTCTGCGCTTGCACTGGGGCAACCACCAATCTGTAGCTACAATCTCTTTACCCCTCCTAAAAATATAAGTAACGCTGAGTTATCACAGGTGTTGAGGTCGAGGTGGCCAGCCCGTCTGCTTGCACTGGGGGCAACCACCATACTGGTAAGCTACAATCTCTTTAACCTCCTCCTAAATAAATAAATAGTACGGCCTGATTACAAAGGTGTTGAGGTTCGAGGTGGCCAGCCCGTCTGCTTGCACTGGGGCATCCACCATCTGTAGCACAATCTCTTTACCCTTCTAATAAATAAAATAGTACGGCCTGATACAAGGTGTGAGGTCGAGGTGGCCAGCCCGTCTGCTTGCACTGGGGCAACCCCAATCTGTAGCTACAATCTCTTTCCCCTCCTAATAAATAAATAGTACGCGCTGATTACAAGGTGTGAGGTCGAGGTGGCAAGCCCGCTGCTTGCAGCTGGGGGGCGATCCGCCATCTGTAGGCTACAATCTCTTTACCCCTTCTAATAAATAAATAGTACGCTGATTACAAGGTGTGAGGTTCGAGGTGGCCAGCCCGTCTGCCTTGCACTGGGGGGCATCCAACATCTGTAGCTTACATCTCTTTAACCCCTCCTAATAAATAAATAGTACGCCTGATTCATAGGTGTCGGAGGTCGAGGTGGCCAGCCCGTCTGCTGGCCCTAGGGGGGAACCACCATCTGTAGCTATCAATCTCTTTAACCCCTCCCTAATAAATAAATACGTGACATCTGATTACAAGGTGTGACAGGTTCGAGGTTGGCCGCCGGCCGTCTCGCTTGCAGACTGGGGGCCATGCCCACCATCTGTAGCTACAATCTCTTTACTCCTCCTAATAAATAAATAGTACGCTGATTACAAGGTTGAGGTGAGGTGGCCCAGCTCGCGTCTGCTTGCACTGGGGGCAACGCACCATCTGTAGCTACAATCTCTTTACCCCTCCTAATAAATAAGTAGTACGCCTGAATTAAACAAGGTGTGAGGTCGAGGTGCCAGCCCGTCCTGCTTGCACTGGGGGCACCACCATCTGTAGCTACAATCTCTTTACCCTCCAATAAATAAATAGTACACCTGATACAAAGGGTGTGAGGTCGAGGTGGCCAGCCCCGTCTGCCTTGCACTGGGGGCATCCACCATACTGTAGGCCTACAATCTCTTTACCCCTCCCTACATAAAATAAATAGGTCGCCTGGGATTACACGTTGAGGTCGAGGGTGGCCAGCCTGGGCGTCTGCTTGCACTGGGGGCAACCAACCATCTTGTAGCTACGAATCCTCTTTACCCTCCTAATTAAATAAATTAGTACGCCTGATTACAAGTGTGAGGTCGAGGTGGCCAGCCCGTCTGCTTGCACTGGGGGGCATCACCATCTCGTAGGCTAAATCTCTTTACCCCTCCTAATAAATAAATAGTACGCCTGCATTTACAAGGTGTGGAGGTCGAGGGTGGCCAGCCGTTGCTTGCACTGCGGGGCAACCACATGTGTAAGCTTACAATCTTTTACCCCTCCTAATAAATAAATAGTAAACAGGCAAACCTGATTACAAGGTGTGAGTCGAGGTGGCCAGCCGTCTGCTTTGGCTGGGGGGTATCCACCATCTGTAGCTACAATTCTCTTTACCCCCCCCTCCTACAATAAATAAATAGTACGCCTGATTTACAAGGTGTGAGGTCCGAGGTGGCCAGCCCGTCTGCTTGCACGGGGCATCCCTCTGTAGCTACAAATCTCTTTACCCTCCATAATAAAATAATTTTTAAAGGGTTAAAGCCTGATTCACAAGGTGTGAGGTCGAGGTGGCCAGCCCGTCTGGCTTGCACTGGGGGCATCCACCATCTGTAGCTACAATCTCTTTACCTCCTAATAAATACAATAGTAACGCGTGAATTACAAGGTGGTCGAGGTCGAGGCCAGTGGCCAGCCCGTCTGCTGCACTGGGGGCAAACCACCATCTGTAGCTACAATCTCTTTACCCTCCTATAAATAAACTAGTACACTGAATTACAAGGTGTGACGGTCGAGGTGGCACCCGGTTGCTTGCACTGGGGGGCATCCCACCTCTGTAGCAATTTTTACCCTCCTAATAAATAATGTAGCCTGATTACAAGTGTGTAGGGTCGAGGTGGCTAGCCCGTCTGCTTGCACTGGGGCATCCACATCTGTAGCTACAATCTCTTACCCTCTATTAAATAAAATAGTAGCTGATTACAAGGGTGGTGAGTCGAGGTTGCAGCGTCTCGGCTTGCACGGGAAATTGTAGCTACAATCTCTTTACCTCTAATAAATAAACCTAAGTACGCCTGATTAGCAGGTGTGAGGTCGCGGTGGCGCCCGTCTGCTTTGCACTGGGGGCATCCACCATCTGTAGCTACAATCTTTTCCCCTCCTAATAACTCACAAATAGTACCCCTGGATCTAACACGGTGTGAGGTCGAGGTGGCCAGCCGTTGCTTGCACTGGGGCAAACCACCATTCTGTAGGCTACAATCTCTTTACCTCCTAATAAATAATAGTACACCTGATTACAAGGTGTGAGGTCGAGGTGGCCAGCCGTCTGCTTGCACAGGGGGCATCCACCAATCTGTGCTTACAATCTCTTTAAACCCACTCTAATAAATCAAAATAGTACGCCTGCATTACAAGGTGTGAGGTTGAGGTGGCCACGGCCCGTCTGCTTGCACTGGGGCATCCACCATCTGTAGCTACACCTTTACCCCTCCTACATAATAAATAGTACGCCTGATTAAACAAGGGTGTGAGGTCGACGGTGGCCAGGCCCGTCTGCTTGCACTGGGGCCATCCACCCATCTGTAGCTACAATCTCTTTACAACCTCCTAATAAATAAAATAGTACGGCCTGATTACAAGTGTGAGGTCGGAGGTGGCCAGCCGTCTGCTTGCCCTGGGGCACACCATCTGTAGCTACAATCTCTTTACCCTCCATAATAAACTAAATAGTACAACCTGATTACAAGGTGTGAGGTCGAGGTGGCCAGCCCCGTTTGCTTGCACTGGGGGCATCCACCATTGTAAGCTACAATCTCTTTACCCCTCCTATAAATAAATAAGTAACGCTGAATTACAGGTGTGAGGTCGAGGTGGGCCAGCCGCGTCTGCTTGCACTGGGGGCAACCACCATTGTAGCTACAATCTCTTTACCCTCCTAATAAATAAATAGGTACGCCTGATTACAAGGTGTGAGGTGAGGTGGCAGCCCGTCTCTTTGCACAGGGGGCATCCATCCATCTGTAAGCTAATTCTTTACCCTCCTAATAAATAAATAGTACGCCTGATTACAAGGTGTGAGTCGAGGTGGCCAGCCCGTCTGCTTGCACTGGGGGCAACCACATCTGTAGCTTACAATATCTTTACCCCCTCCATAATAAATAATAGTACGCCTGATTACAAGGTGTGAGGTTCGAGGTGGCCCAACCGTCTCTTTGCACTGGGGCAATCCACCATCTGTAGCTACAATCTCTTTACCCCTCCCTAATAAATAAATAGTACGCCTGATTACAAGGTGTGAGGTCGAGGTGGCCAGCCCGCATCTGCTTGCCTGGGGCCATCACCATTCTGTAGCTAACAATCTCTTTACCCCTCCTAATAATAAATAGTACGAACCTGATTCAAGGTGTGAGGTCCGAGGTGGGCCAGCCGTCTGCTTTGCACTGGGGCATCCACCATCTGTAGCTACATATCTCTTTACCCCTCCTAATAATACAATAGTACGCTGATTACAAGGTGTGAGGTCGAGGTGGCGCAGCCCG
>JAJSRW010001516.1:15000-28740 GCA_022414725.1 Microglena sp. YARC | reverse complement strand
TCACCCCCATTCCCCACCCACGCTCACCTCACCCCATCCCCACCCACCTCCACTCACCCCAGCCCCACCCACCTCCCCTCGAACCCCCATCCCCACCCACCTCACCCTCACCCCCATCCCCACCCACCTCACCCTCAACCCCCATCCCCACCCACCTCACTCACCCATCCCCACCCACTCCACCCTCACCCCCAATCCCCCCCACCTACCCTCACCCCATCCCCACCCACCTCAGCGCCTTCACCCTCACCCCCACCCACCTCACCCTCACCCCCATCCCCCACCCACCTCACCCTCGACCCCCATCCCACCACTACCCTCACCCCCCATCCCACCCACCTCCCCTCACCCCCATCCCCATCCACCCCCACCTTTCACCCCATCCCCACCCACCCACCTTTCACCCCTCCCCGACCCACCTGCAGCCGCGGTCACCCCCATCCCCACCCCACCCCCCACACACTCTCTCTTCATATCTTAGGGTAGTGAATTGGAGAACTGAAGGAAAATTGAGGGGAAGCTTTGCTGAACCATACCTCCCCCCCCACCCCCCACCTCACCACCCCCCACCCGCCCACTCTTCATACAATAGTGTCGCTGGAGCTATAGGGCAAATCGAGGACTTCGCTAGACACTGAACGCCACCCTCCACCCCTACCCACCTTCCCTCACCCCATGCCCCACCCACCTCACCCATTACCCCACGCCCACCCCGCACCTCACCCCAACCCACCCATGTTCGCACACTCTGATTCATATTTAGGTGGGTGTTCGAGGCTGATGGGACGATGAGGGCTGCTTACCTTAACCTCCCCCCCCACCGCCCACTCTTCTACCGATAGGTGGTGTGTGAAGCTGATGGATGAGGGCTTGCTAATGACTGACGTCCGGCCCGATGCGGCCATGCTGCTCGGCACCACCGAAGGAGGGCTTCCTCAAGGTGTTAACTCGATCGGTGGGTCCTGAGCGCTTGCTAAGTGGGTGATGGAGAAGATGGGGGGGGGGGGGGGGGCTGAAGGCTGATTGTATGTGTGGGGTAGTTGAGTTAAAGACGTGACAAGAGTTCGGCTGACTGGGGAGTTGTTAACTCAATCGCGGGTCCTGACGCCTCGCTAAGTTGAGTGATGGGCAGGTGGGGCGGGGATGATGTGTGTGTTAGCTAGAAGGTCAAGTAGCTGACAGGGTGTAGCTGACAGGCTGAGGGCTCCTCAGGTTGTTAAGTCAATGTGGGTCCTGAGCGCCGCTTAGTGATGAATGGGCGCAGGTGGGCGGGGATGATGTATGTAGGTAGCTGAAGGTCAAGTAGCTGACAGGGGAGGGCGTCCTCAAGGTGTTATAGTGGGTCCTGCAGCGCCTCGCTTAGCTGAGTGATGGGCGTAGGTGGGGCGGGGACTGATGTTTTGGTAGCTAGGTCGAAGTAGCTGAACAGGGAGGGCGTCCTCAAGGTTGGTTAACGTGGGTTTGAGGCCTCGCCTTTTTGAGTGGAGTGATTGGGCGTGCTGGGCGGGACTGTGTTGTGGAGGTAGCGAGGTCAAGTAGCTGACAGGGTGTAGCTGACAGGGAGAGGGCGTCGCTCAAGGTTGTAACATCGATCGTGGGTCTGAGCGCCTCGCTTATTGAAGATGGGCGACAGCGTGGGCGGACTGATGTTGGGTGTAGCTGAAGGTCAGAGTAGCTGAACAGGGGTGTAGCGACAGGGGAGCGTCCCCAAGGTGTTAACTCGATCATGGGTCCTGAGCGCCATGCTTACGTGATGATGGGAGGGGGGCGGGGACTGATGTTGTTGTGGGTAGCGAAGGTCCAGTAGCATGCAGGGGTGTAGCTGACAGGGGAGGGCGTCCTCAAGGTTGTTAATCGATTCTTGGGCCTGAGCGCCTCAGCTTAGTGAGTGATGGGGGCACGGGGCGGGGCTGATGTTTGGGGGAGGACTGGAAGTCAAGTAGCTGACAGGGGGGCGTCCTCAGTTGTTAATCGTTGGTTCTGCGCGCCTCGTTAGTGAGTGACTGGGCGTAGGGTGGTCGCGGGACTAGATGTGGTTGGGAGCTGAAGGTCAAGTAGCTCGACAGGGGAGGGCGTCCTCAAGGTTGTTAATCGATGGGTCCTGAGCGCCTCGGCTTCAGTGAGTTGATGGCGAGTGGGCGGGGACGGATGTTTGGGTAGCGGAAGGTCAAGTACTGACAGGGAGGCGTCCTCAAGGTTGTTTAATCGTGGGTCCTGAGCGCCTCGCTAGTGAGTGGTGGCGAGGTGGGGCGGGGACTGTGTTGTGGGGTAGCTAAAGGCTCAAAGTAGCTGACAGGGCGTGTTAGCTGACAGGGGATAGGCGTCCTCAAGGTTGTTAACTCCGGATCGTGAGCGTCCTGAGCGGCCTCGCTAGTGAGTGATGGGCGCAGGTGGGGCGGGGACTGATGTTTTGTGGTAGCTGAGTCAAGTAGCGTGACAGGGGTGTAAGCTGACAGGGGAGGGCTCTCAAGGTTGTTTAACTCGATCATGGGTCCTGAGCGCCTCCCTGTAGGTGAGTGATGGGGCAGGGGGGCAGGCGGACTGATGTTGTGTGCGTAGCCTGAAGGAGATCCAGTTAGCTGACAGGGGTGTGAGGCTGACAGGGAGGCGTTCGCGTCAAGGTTGTTAGAACTCGATCTTGGGCCTGGCGCCTTGCTTATGAGGTGATGGGCGCAGGTGGGGCGGGACTGATGTTGTTGTGAGTAGCTGAAGTCAATAGCTGCAGGGTGTAGCTGACAGGGGAGGTGTCCTCAAGGTTGTTAACTCAATCGTGGCGTCCCTGAGCGCCTCGCTTAAGTGAGTGAAAAGAAAAAATCATAAATATATTAGTAACGCCTGTGGTGGGTATTAGGGAGCCCCGCTTCTGTATTGCGGTAGATAACGGGCACCTTCAACCTGAGACAAAGCTTATCATGGGGTTGTCAGCGAACCCACGAACATGTAAGCGCACCTGTAGGGATTTGACCCTGCACCTTCTATGTTACCAATGAGCTCTACATTGAACCATTCAGTTGAACGGGAGATAGTGAGTGAGGAGTGATATCATTTAGCTGAAACTGGACACAGTGAGTGAATGGGAGTGATGGAAGTGGGCAGGTGGCGTGGGGTGGTGCGGCTGATGTGTGGGAGCTGAGGTAAAAGTAGCTGAACTGAGGAAATTAAGTGAGGAGGAGTCATACGAAGTAGCTGAACTGAAACAAAAGTTTTTTGCTCATGGTCTTTTTCCTGATAATTGTTTTGTAGTGCAAAGACGCAGGCAGCCAAATTGCTGGCTAAGCATGTAATCTAGATCATAGCGAGAGCGAACTGTAGTGCTATCGTGGGGGTACTAAGGGTGAATAGATAGGGTTTAGCTGATGAGAGCTGATCTTTGGGTTAGCTGACATGGAGTAGCTAGCTGAAGTAGATGAAGGGGAGAGACTGAGAGGGTTAGATGAAAAAGTAGCTGAGGAGGTTAGATGAAAGGGAGTAGCTTGCGGGGGGGAGCTGAAGAGTAGCTGGGGGGGAGCTGAAGGGGAAGAGCTGAAGGGGGTAACTAAAGAATGGGTAGGTAAGGAGGGTAGGCTGAAGGGTGCTGATCTTTGTAGGTAGACTGAGGGGTAATTGAAATGGGATTAGCTGAGGAGGGTACTAAGGGGAGTAGCTGAGAGGCAGTAGCCTGATCTGTGGGGGTACTCTGAAGGTAGCTTGATGGGGGTGTTCAGAGGTTCTGTGTGGGTATCTGAGAGGGGTGCTTGATCTGTGGGGTAGCTGTATGTCTTACAGTCGAAGTAGGCCAAGAATAGCTTTCAAGGGACTGCCCAATCTTGACAGGGGAAGGGCCAAAAAAAGGGAGAAAGGATTGATGAAAACGGAAAGCCCAAAACAAGGTTTAACGAACGGGGCCCCAACCTCCATGCTGGTGATGACCGACGAGAAGAAGCCAAACCCGCGTCGAGTCTGCAACCTTGAGAGAGATTTATTGCCCTCCCCCCCTTCCCCCCCCCCCCCCCCCCCCCCCCCCCCCCCCCCCCCACACACAACACACAAACCCAACCCAACCAACCCAATACAACCCGCCCAACCAATCACACCACTGCCTTTCAACTCTCCAGCCCCCCTAGGTGGGTTGGACATCATCTTTGCTGGTGATGAGAGACTGAGAGAATCGCACCCCACTCATCTATAACCTTGCTTGTTGCCCTCTCCCCCCCTCCCCCAAACCACACCGCCACGTTGCCCCTCTACCTCCCACCCATCACCTTGCCACCCCCAGGTTCTCGACATCATCCTTGCTGGTGATGATGTGATGGAGAGAGCTGGCCCACTCATCTACAACCTTGCTTGTTGCCCTCCTCCCCCCCCCCACCACCAACCCAACCACTCACCCCAACCCACCACACCCGCCGTCTGCCCCTTCCATCTCCACCCAGCCACTCCACACACCAACACCAACCACACCCAGGTTCGACATCATCCTTGCTGAGTGATGATGTGACGAGAAGAGCCCAGCCCACTCATCTACAACATTGCCCGCGAGCGCTTGGGCTCCTGCCGATAAGTGTAGTATGTCATTGAGGACTCCCTGGTTGGGCTCAGGCTGCCCTTGGGCTAACATGAGGTGCATCATTACTCCTGCTGGTACCTCAACAGGTGGGTCATATCATCATATATGTGTATGTATGTAAGTATGTATGTAAGTATGTATGTATGTGTGTATGTACTAGTACATTGCCCGTGTGGCCGAGGCACCCGCCACCCCTATCCCACCCACCATACAAAACCTGCATAAGGCAATTTAGGCCCATTCTTTCTTCACAAACCTGATGAACATTTGTATTATAGACATTTCGTGTGAGCATGACCTTCTTTTGCATTTTTCACACAAAACTGGAGGCATGTACAGCAGAAATGCGCATGCACACCCCTCCATGCCCCCTTGACACACACTCCTCCTCAGTCCCTCCTCCCCTCTTTCTTTGCCCCTCCCTCTCGCCTCCTTCATGACTCCTTCCTATTTCTGTCTCCAACCCCCTCCCTTACTTCCATCCACCCTCCCTCTCTCCATCTATATCCCCCCCCCCCCACACACACACACACACACCACACACACACCACCAACACGTCCCCTACTCCCATCTCTCTCTCCTCCAACGGCTGCCACACCCAGCCAAGCCAACCCACAAAAACAAACGCACTCATCAGTCTTCCCTTCTTCTCCTACCGCTCCTACCCTGCCATTTAGCTGCGAGGTTTGATCGGAAGAAGACTAAGGGGACAAAAGGCAGACCTGTGGGTGACTTAAGCAAGCGGGTCCAATCCACAAAAACTTGCGAACAATTGAATCCCGCGGAGGAAACTGGCTCGCGCCCGCATTACGACTTGCCTGCAGCATCTTCTTTACATGCAATTGGGCTGGGGATATGTCTGTTTGACCTCAAAATACCTCATTCAGCCAACTCTGCCCTCGGAACAGCACACTGCGTGGGACATGTTTCCTGATTCTATGGTAGAATTTTTCGACTTCCGTCCGGTCAACACCTGCTGAATCAAAAATCGCAGCGCCGTGCTTAACGATCATCGATACAATGAAAAGAGATTGCGTAGATAGGATGAGCGGTCTAAGTGCGAGAAATGGGAAGAAAATGGCTGATCGCATCCACTGGATGCCAACCGTGACACAATTGATGCACATGCATGGTGAAAGTGCGCATGCGTGAAATTAATGGTGGCTACATTAGTCTGCGTTGCAGCATTAGCTACTGCCAGTCTGGCAGCATTTGCTTCGAGCCTTGTCTGGTTAGTCGCCTGGCGCACAGCCTCTGCAGCCTGCCTCGCAGGATTACCTTAAACATGCCTGGGTGCATTGGCCTAGCGCCGTGTCTGGTTAGCTGCCTGGCGCTCGGCTTGCCTGTCAGCATTAGGTCCAGGCTGACCTACAGCATTTGCCAAACGCCGTCTCTGATTTGCATCGCTCCCATGCTCTTAGGCATGTAGAGCTCGCCTTTCGCTGTGAAGAGCTCGCTGGCTGGCTGTATTCGTCGCCCGTCTGCGTACATCTTGTTGATTGTGCGCATGCATGGTCGCATCGAGGAGCAAAAGATTATAGACAATTAGTCTGAGCGCCATTACTGGTTTTAACGCTCAGATCGAATGCGAAATAGATTAGCTTCGCATTCGTCTGCTCTGTCATTTTTCGAAATCTGGGTAGGGATTTGGATGGGTATTCGGCTCAGTCAAAAAGGCGGAGAGGACGATGGCGTGCAGGAGTAATCTTGATGCGGAGGAGTGGAAGTTGCATCCTGAAAGCTGAACTGGGGATTTGAATTTTACGCACTCGGAGTCGACTCAGTCATGATAAGCTATTACTAACCCGCGAATTCAGCCGATAGCCAGGGTGGGTGATTTGCTATGAGTATCTCGGTAATTAAGCCAAAGCCAGCTAGCGTCGGCATGAAAAGTTCGCATGAAAAGTTCGCGAACTTTTCTCAGAAATCCGTGTATGTCTTTATATATAGAGATGTATGTATGTATGTAAATGTACGTATCATATACGTTTTATATGTGTGTATGTATGCGTACATACATATATATACGGCCGCCAACATGAGGTGCATCATTACCCCTGCTGGTACCTCAACAGGTGGGTCATATCATCACATATGTTTTATATGTGTATGTATGCATATATGAGTACATATCATATATGTTGTATATGAGTATATATGTATACATGTGTACAGCTACCAACATGAGGTGCATCATAACCCCTGGTGGTACCTCAACAGGTGGGTCATATCATCATATATGTATACAAACATAAAACATATGTGAGGATATGACCGACCTTCAAGTAACAGCAGGGTTATGATGCCACCTCATTTTGGTAGCTGTATATATGTACACGACGCATGGGTTTGGCACAAATAGTCAATATTGCCCTTCCGTCGCCCACTGTGCTACGGAAAATCATTGGCAAATGGCCTTCTGTCGCCCGCCCGCCGCCCATTGCAACCGTCGCCCTCTTCTGTAATGGATTGAGTTAGTCCAGGGATGTGGCAGAGTGGCAGAAATGGAAGGAAATGGGTTGTACTGCAGAATTTATACTGTATGTCCTACAATGAATGGAAGACGAAAGTCCTGCTCTGTAACCTTTCGCCTGTTCAAAGTCTTCAGGTAGACAGCGCTAGACTGATTGAAATCTGTATTATGCAAAGGCAAAATGATTCCGAAATCCCCCCAGCAGAATACCATTTAAAGCTATTTCAGCTTCCCTAGAGCCCTCGCACCACCTGTCGAGGCAGTGGAGGGGGGGGATATATATTATATATATAATATATATATATATATATTCCCCCCCCCCCCCACACATAGTATCCAGAGCTCTAACTACCGATGTCTTTAGGCGCCCCCAAGTAATCTGGTATATTTCGTTATCACGCTATAAACTAACCCTGCCATTATATCACATCCCGCTTCCCTGGTTTCTGAGCTCCTCTTTATTTCCTCCCCTTATCCACATGCCATCCCTCTCTTTCCTCCCCTCCCTTTCTTCCCCTCTCTTTCCTCCCCTCTCTTTCCTCCCTTCTCTTTCTTCTCCTCTCTTTCCTCCCCTCTCTTTCTTCCCCTCTCTTTCTTCCTCTCTCTTTCATCCCCTCATCCATATCCCTCCCCCTCTTTCTTTCCCGCAGACAACGTCGACTTCTGTGCTGAGGGAGCTGACGCTGTGATTCCAACACTCAAGGGAGATCTCTACCAGGTGAGCATTTGGCTGGGTGAGGAGATGGGGAGGGGAGGATGGAGTGAGGGGGAGGGGAGGGCAGAGGTATGGGAGGTTGAGGTGGAGTGAGGGTGAGGTGAAGGGTATGTGGAGGGTGGGGTGTTGCGAGGAGGAGGTGGGGATGAGGATGGTGAGGGTGGGTGGGGGGTAGGGGTGGATGGTGGGGTGCATAGACAGGGGTTCTTGGTTTGGGGGGTGAGGGGTGAGGTGAGGGTGAGGGTGCCAGGGTTGGAGGTGCGGAGTTGGGGGGACTGATGCTGTGATTCCAACCCTGAAGGGAGAACTCTACCAGGTGAGCTCTTGGCTGGGTATGTGGCTGACATTTTTGAGGTGAGGGGATGAGGATTAAGGGGAGGGGTGTGGGGGGGGGTTGTGTGTGTGTGTTGGGGGGGGGGGGGGGGGCGGGGGGGGGGGGGGGTACATGCGGTGCCGGTCTTGCGACGTAAGTCTTGTCCTACCCTTGATATGCAAGATTAGCTGACACTTCATCCGACACCGTGTATGGCTTTGTACATCACCCTCACCTCACCTTACCTTACCTTACTTGACATCTCGCATGGCATGCCATCCTCTTCTCTTATTTCAGGTACATATCAAATCACATCTATGACATAACATCACCTATGTGACATCAAATCACATCACATCATGTATTTGATATCACATGACATAACATCGTTCATATCACATCACATTACATCGTTCGTATCACATCACATTACATCGTTCATATCACATGATATCATATCACATCACATGAAATGCCGTCCTCTTCTTCACAGGTGCAAATCAGTGACATCTTCGGCGAGAACTGCGATGACGAGGATGAGTGCGTTTTCGAACCCTTGATTAATGTAAGTGCAGGGTGGATGGAACTATCTCATCAGAATTTATTCTGGGGAATATACCGGGATTGTTACATGGCTATCGTTCGTAAAAAAAATGGAAGGAAAAAAAATGGAAATTTAAACATCCAAGAATTGTCATGAGGACGTGCCCAGTGGGATTGAGGGAACCGGATCGTAAGTAAGCGCTGCTCGAGCCAACATTGCATCTAGATACCAGTTACCGTGCCGGTCGACGACCCTCCGGACGGGCCCAAGCGCACTCAAGGGGAATATTATTTGTATCATTATAAGTCATGCAATTAGTATAAGTATGGGGGAGGAGAGGCGGGGGGGGGGGGGTAAATATCCGGTGTGGGGCTATTAACTACCAGCTCACTAGGCATGGCGCTTGTGGCTCGAGGGATATATATTTTCGGTATTTTATGTTATTTGTACTATTATTAGTTGTATTACTAATATTTATTATAGCGCTTGTGGCTCAAGGGATATATTTCCGATTTGTTATGTTATTGTCATTATTATTTATTTATTTATTTATTTATTTATTTATTTATTTATAATTAAACTCATGATTACCTATGTGTATTACACCGGATTATACTCATATTATTATATTATCATGTATTCTTATTCTCGGTTCTTATTGTATAAGCCCACATCTATTGTCTTTGAAATACACCACGATTAAGATTGAGCATGTTTTTTACTGTTGGTAAATGTCTTTGTGTGTGCATTATGGCCTTTTTTAGTCGTGACAAAAATCTCTCTTGTGTTCGTACATATCTTCAGGTGTGCTCAATGGGCTAGTCTCTTTACTAATAGTACTTATCGTATGCTGTGCTCAATGGGCTGGCCTCTGTTGTGTTCGTACATATCTTCAGGTGTGCTCAATGGGCTGGTCTCTTTACTAGTAGTACTGATCGTATGTTGTGCTCAATGGGCTGGCCTCTTTACTAGTAGTACTTGCCGTACTTATCTTTTGGTGTGCTCAATGGGGCATGTCTCTCTACTATTAGTACTTGTCGTGTGTGGTGCTTCATGGCCTGGCCTCTGTTCTATTAACTTCTGTTTTTAGTTTTCTCAATGAGCTGGTCTCCATGGCTGTAAGCTACCACATCACTGTACTGTGAGCTACCACATGACTGTGAGATACCAAATGGTTGCAAGCACATGCAACAAAACCCAGATTCTACACATGCACATGACATGCAAATACCTTAACCTATGCCTTATCAATCAATAAATTATATACAAATATATGCCTATACAAATACCTGTACCCAGTAAATAAACAAATGACACACGCAAACCTTTACCTACAGGTTTACCTATACCCATACCCATACCCACCCCATTCCAACCCTCCCCACATGCAGTTGACTGGGGTGTTGGCTGAGCAGGACCAGTGCTTTGTGTCTTGGGCAAGTGCCTCTCCATTTGGATCGACGCTCGGAGTTTAAAGAACTGAAGACATTGGCATGACTTGAACTTGCTTACATGGCCCAAGTCCTGGGCCTACGGCTGCATGCACCCTATTCGGGTTGTTAAACAGGTGTTCAGGTTGTTAAACAACCTGAACAGTGCAGGCTGCTGTATGTGTGTATGTTCCATTCCAGGGGTAGGCCAAATAGGCTATAGGGACTTGCCCAACCGTGATAGGAAGGGCTTAAAAAGAAAAAGCATTGGTGAACGGAGGGCAAGGGTCCTTCGATATTGACCTTTCGTGAGATCCCTGTTCGGACGAATGGCTCAATAGTTGAGCTCCTAGAAAGAAAGAAGAAGTCGCTGGGTTTAACCCCCACGGGTGTGATTTAGTGGTCTTTCGATATCAACCTTCTGTGAACATCCACATGAATAAACTGTGATCGAAAGTGTTTTTCATACCGGTTTATTTACAATTCGCATATTCTGGTCTGGTACAGGGTTGTACAAGGCAACTTCTAAATCTACGTTCTGAGGCGCACCTGAATTATAAATCTTTGTTTCATTGGCCCAAATCTATGATAGCTATGTAACAGACCCTTCAAAAAGGCATGATAGAATCAGCGGAATGGAAAAACTCGCTGCTGGCAGCTGCTGGTGATGATTTTAGTACTCGCTTATCTTCTTACTAATAGGGGCTCTTACTATGTGAGTTGATAAGTGATACTAACTAATAGTAGATAAGATCAACTGATCGTCAACGAGGGTTTCCATTCCGATGCCCTCTGGTCATAGGGTTGGGGGCAGAGTTGTTCAGGTCACTACGTCCTCCGTCGCAGGTGCAACTTCGAAGGGTCCGTTGCGTCGCAGACGCAACTTGGGGAGGGTCCGTTGACCAGAAGGAAAGGTCCGTTGCGTCGCAGGACGCAACGTGGGGAGGGTCCGTTGACCCGAAGGTAGGAAGGGTCCGTTGCGTCGTAGGACACAACGTGGGGGGGGAATTTGACCCGAAGGAAGGGTCCGTTGCGTCGTAGGACACAACGTGGGGAGGGTCCGTTGACCTGAAGGAAGGGTCCGTTGCGTCGCAGGCAGGCTTTACTTGAACTTGAACTTGAACTTGAACTTAGTTACTTTACCTCGGTTCCTTTATTTTGAACTTGGGCACATGGCTTCAGCCAGCAATTTGGCTGCTCGCCGTCTATGGCAGTAAAAATCAGGTACAAATTCTAGGAAAATAGAAACGCAAACAAACAGATTTTTTCTTTTCATTTTTCATTTTTCTCCTCATTTTCTGAGCGATAAAAAACAGCACAAAACGAATCATACTTATAAAACGACTTGATCCATTTATAAGCTTCCACAGTTAGGTTATGGGAGGAAATTATACATCTATACATGTAACGCACCACTAGGTCAGGTAGGTCTCTGATGAGATAATTAGGCATCTCAGGTTTCCCACTCCCATCCCATGAAGAGGGTATCCAAGCAGGTACACAGCATTCTTCCTTCATATGAGACTGGGGTCAAAATTGAGGGTCGGAGCTGAACAGAAGGTGTAGGCTGGACCAGGATTACCCGTATTTCTATTTAATTTTGTATATCCTATGTGAAGAAGGATACATCCCCTTGGATATGGTTTGCAGTTAGGACCTTTTACAAGTAATTTAATGTCGTGTTGCATGTCCATCCTTCTGAAAGCTGAGCCTTCTCTCCCCATGCCCCAAATGGAATGTAAATAGGCTATTGACATTGCACACACGCCACTAGACTATAGCTTTAAAAAATGAAAGTGAACGGACCAAGTTGCAAGCTTTGTTTGGGTAGCCACATGGCATGTTTGGGGCATGCATGGAGTACACATACATGATAGGTAGAGCTGCCAGATGTGTGCCCTGGGCCACACACTTGCTAGTATGTGCCAGATTACCCTACCTAAGCAGCCCTATTTCGGCATACCAAGATAAGAATCACACATGGTGTCCATGAGGCATATCCAGACCTCCCCGCCCACATTTGTGTGTACTCAATGCACCCCCCAAGTATGCCATGTGGCTACCGAAACCAACCTTTCAACTTGGTCCGATGATTTCACCATTTAAACGTCGCATCCCGGTTACAGATCACCACGCGGGGCCGGCCCGAGTGCCGATCTCACGCGACCACCGTGCCTGGCCTTAGACATGAAGAAAACTGAGAGGGTAGAGGACACGCTCAGCCTAGGTTGTGCAGAAATGGTGCGGTATGGAAGATGAAATTCGCCAGAAACGTCGATGGGGTTGGTTACAAGCGTAACCATACGGGTAATCCTGGTACGCCCTAGTGGATCTGCAAAACCTCGGGCCTGTGTACCGGTATACCCCCCCCCCCCCCCCCCCCCCCCCCCCCCCCCCCCCCTATTCTGCTGAAAACGATCTTGATATCCACCCTCGCTCCCAACCTATCTGCTGTTTGGCACAGGCCCTTTCACTCACGCATCTACAACCATCGCGTCGCCCACACGCTCACAGCTCCTAGTCCAGCGCATTCGGCCGAGGATTCAGAGTAGCACCTGTCAGTCCAGCTCACCACACCGTTACTACCGTAATAGTTCGCAAAACCGTGTCACTTCCGGCTGTTTGTCCAAGAGAAAAGTTCTGTTGTCTTTGCTTTTCTCCTCTTACCCCGTCCTCTGTCCCAGCTCGAAAGCAATCCCAGCTCCCTCAGGCTCTTTATCCGTATTGTCGAGAGCAGCGCCAGTCGCTACCATGCCTGCTTCGGCTATTTCAACAGCGATAGCCTCGATGGCTTTCACCATCATCACTGCATGGTTGGATGGTGGCTCGGAGTCTGGAGTCTTCATCTCCCCTGTTTCAATCTACTCAGCTCTAGCACTAGCTCTAAACGCAGCAGGTGAGTCTCTCTTGGAGAAATTAGGATGTGGGGAAAGGTTAACATCCACAACAATTATGTTTTAGTGTAGCTGAACCCAAAGTTAGCTAGATCTTCTACCTCAGTCACTTGGTTGTAGTACTAGAACTGAATGCTGCAGCGTAGATCACACTTCCCAAGGTTACCTTGCTTTCAAGGATGAAAGGCGATCGTCTCCCCAGTCACCTTGCAGGGCCTGACTCTCTCTGTTACTATCAGTGAGGGTGTGGACACACAACCATTTCCCCAATATTTATTTCCCCCTATTCCCCAGACTCCATTGTCTGAGCATTCAAAGAAACTGTCGTTCCAATCACCTCACAGGACCGGACTCCACATGTCACTCTCAGCTGAGGGCTCTACTGTCAGGATCCCAGCCGCCCAACCTGCTCCCTGAAACAGAGCTCAACGAGGGTCTCTCCCAGATGAGTGACATGATGCGCACTGTTGCTGGTCAGGGTGTGTGTGCAGAGGAGTGCAGTGGGGAGGACGAGGCAGTTGCCATCATCGCTAACTCAGTGTGGACCATGAAAGGTGGTGTGACATTGAAGCCAGAGTACGCTGGCCTGATGGCGTCACTATTTCAGGTAACACCTTGCAAGATGAACTAGCAAGGTGCTGATAATCGTGCTTGTTTGTTGCAATCTTGCTATCTTGCTTGCTGCAATCTTGCTAGCTTGTTTGCTGCAATCTTGCTTGCTTGCTGCAACATTTCCTTCTTTCTGAGGATTTGTTGGAATACCCCTCCCGGATGTTGCGGAGCAGGCTTGTCTTGGGCAAACAATGGCCTGTTGATGACAATGT
>JAJSRW010001516.1:0-10000 GCA_022414725.1 Microglena sp. YARC | reverse complement strand
TCTTTTAAACAAAGTGCATGTGAAAGAAAATACATAATTTAGATTCTGTAACTCACATGCATTTAAAAAACAAGTGCATGTGGAAGAAAAAACATATATATATATATATATATATATATATGTAAGGTTGTGTAACTCATATGCATTTAAAAAGCAACTGTATGCATGTGGAAGGAACAATATAAAGCAACTTGTGTATTTAACGTCCAGCTCTAGAACTCACCCGGGGGGCACTGCAAACATTTATAGTTATTGGTAGTCCTTGACACTTACTATATCTGCGATGGTGTCTTTCCCCAGCTGCGGCGTACAGAAGGGTCCACCTAACACCACGCCCCTCCAGGCATTATCTTTTCTGTTTTGTTTTAGTCCTATCAAAGCAAAAGCAAGGCAAATAAAAGGCAACTAAAGTTAAGCCTACCCTCTCCATCCATTCTTCTGCCCCATGGTATATAAATGATCACCCTCACGTACTTTTAACTCTGCCGCACACAGGGTAAAATTAAACACCTGTTGGACGACGGCGCAGTCTTCGAGTGCGTGCTGGCCAATGCGCTATACTTTAAAGGCCTCTGGAAGCAGGCATTTGATCCAAGGTATGACGAGAGGTCATCTCTTCCTACCTGCCTACCTGCCTACCTGCCTACCTAACTACATAACTGCCTGCCCGCCTGCCTGCCTGCCTGCCTGCCTGCCTGCCTACCTACCGAACTATTTAACTGCCTGCCTGCCTACCTGCCTACCTAACGACATAACTGCCTGCCTGCATGCCTGCCTGCCTGCCTACCTACCAAACTATATAACTACATAACTGCCTACCTGCCTTCCTAACTACATAACTGCCTGCCTGCCTGCCTGCCTGCCTACCTACCAAACTATATAACTACATAACTGCCTGCCTGCCTGCCTGCCTACTTACCAAACTATATAACTACATAACTGCCTATATGCCTGCCTACCTACCTACCAAACTATATAACTACATAACTGCTTACCTACCAAACTATATAACTACATAACTGCCTATGTGCCTGCCCACCTACCTACCAAACTATATAACTACATAACTGCTTACCTACCATACTATATAACTACATAACTGCTTATATGCCTGTCTGCCTACCTACCAAACTATATAACTACATAACTGCTTACCTACCAAACTATATAACTACATAACTGCATGTATGCCTTCCTGCCTACCTACCAAACTATATAACTACATAACTGCTTACCTACCAAACTATATAACTACATAACTGCTTACCTACCAAACTATATAACTACATAAATTCCTATATGCCTTCCTGCCTACCTACCAAACTATATAACTACATAACTGCTTACCTACCAAACTATATAACTACATAACTGCCTATATGCCCGCCTGCCTACCTACCAAACTATATAACTACATAACTGCTTACCTACCAAACTATATAACTACATAAATGCCTATATGCCTTCCTGCCAACCTACCAAACTATATAACTACATAACTGCTTACCTACCAAACTATATAACTACATAACTGCTTACCTACCAAACTATATAACTACATAAATTCCTAAATGCCTTCCTGCCTACCTACCAAACTATATAACTACATAACTGCTTACCTACCAAACTATATAACTACATAAATGCCTATATGCCTTCCTGCCTACCTACCAAACTATATAACTACATAACTGCTTACCTACCAAACTATATAACTACATAACTGCCTATATGCCTGCCTACCTACTTACCAAACTATATAACTACATAACTGCCTATATGCCTGCCTACCTACTTACCAAACTATATAACTACATAACTGCTTACCTACCTACCAAACTATATAACTATATAACTACATAACTGCTTACCTACCTACCTACCAAACTATATAACTACCTATATGCCTGCCTACCTACCTACCAAACTAGATGACTATATAACTGCCTATATGCCTGCCTGCCTACCTACCAAACTATATAACTACATAACTGCTTACCTACCAAACTATATAACTACATAACTGCTTACCTACCAAACTATATAACTACATAACTGCTTACCTACCAAACTATACAACTACATAACTGCTTACCTACCAAACTATATAACTACATAAATGCCTATATGCCTGCCTGCCTACCTACCAAACTATATAACTACATAACTGCTTACCTACCAAACTATATAACTACATAACTGCCTATATGCCCGCCTGCCTACCTACCAAACTATATAACTACATAACTGCTTACCTACCTACCTAACTACATAACTGCCTATATGCCTGTCTGCCTACCTACCAAACTATATAACTGCCTGCCTGCCTACCTAACTACATAACTGCCTGCCGGCCTACCTACCTCCATCCACCCAACCATCCATCCATCCATCCAAACATCCATCCATCCACCCAAACATCCATCCATCCAAACATCCATCCATCCACCCAAACATCCATCCATCCACCCAAACATCCATCCATCCACCCAAACATCCATCCATCCACCCAAACATCCATCCATCCACCCAAACATCCATCCATCCACCCAAACATCCATCCATCCACCCAAACATCCATCCATCCACCGAGTACCCTATTTGATCACCCCCAAATGACACATAATGCCCATTCTCCCTTCCGGTATTGCAGCTTAACCCAAAGCAGGCCTTTTACAACTATGGGAGGGGAAGAGAAGATGCTGCCGATGATGATGGGGACCTACGAGAAAGGCAAAAGAGCACAGGTGGGTATATCCGCACATGTGTTGTCAACATGACAAAAGAGCACAGGTGGGTATATCCGCACATGTGTTGTCAACATGACAAAAGAGCACAGGTGGGTATATCTGCATATGTGTTGTCAACATGACAAAAGAGCACAGGTGGGTATATCCGCATATGTGTTGTCAACATGACAAAAGAGCACAGGTGGGTATATCCGCATATGTGTTGTCAACATGACAAAAACTTGCCCTGCACAACATCTATAAAAACGACAGACCAAATCAATGCACACACACACAAAAAAAACACTAACTTCACCCGAGTTAGCTACCCCTAGATACTGATGAGACATATGTACATACATACATACTGATGAGATATGCTCTACAGGTGGTCACCTCCTCAGGCGCCTACAAGGCCGTGTACCTTCCTTATCGTGGTGTCAGCCAAGTTACATACATACATTCATACTGATGAGACATACTGATGAGACATTTGTTGATACTCCACAGGTGGTCACCTCCCCAGGCGCCTACAAGGCTGTGCACCTTCCTTATCGTGGTGAGAAGTACCGGGCTCTCGTGGCACTTCCGGATGAAATTGGCGGTGATGGCATAAAGAAGGCTTTGAAGGCACTTACAGATCCTAACGCTGTTACGGTGCGTTTTATGTTCCTCAATTTTTTGCTTGATTTTTTTTCTTTCGTCGATGGTATTTGAAGGTGCTCATGGCTCGCAATGCTGTAATGATAGGGTTTTTTATTGAGTCTTGTTGAGACGACGTTTTGCTTGAGCCTGCTTGTGTCTGCTTTTTATTTGAGTCTGTTTGAGACGGATTTCTTTTAGTTGTGAAAGGAATTTTACCCCAGGAGGTGGGTCTTCCGACACAAACCAGCGACACCGAGGATTCAGTTTGAATGGCGTTGCCCACACCTACAAAGAGTAGGCGCACTTAGTGTCGGGAAATATACGATAGACCCTGTCTATCTCTTCCACGCCTATCCTCTCTATGGTTCATCAGGAATCCAGACAGATACATACACAGAAACACAGAAACACAGAAACACAGACAGATAGACAGACAGACAGACAGACAGACAGACAGACAGACAGACAGACAGACAGACAGACAGACTGACAGACAGACAGACAGACAAACACACACACAGACAGACACACAGACACACAGACAGACAGACAGACAGACAGACAGACAGACAGACACACAGACACACAGACACACAGACACACAGACACACAGACACACAGACAGACAGACAGACAGACAGACAGACACAGACAGACAGACAGACAGACAGACACACACAGACAGACAACACACAGACACACAGATAGACAGACACAGACAGACACACACACACACACACAGACAGACAGACAGACAGACAGAAAGACAGACAGACAGACAGACAGACAGACAGACAGACAGACAGACACACAGACACGCAGACAGACAGACACAGACAGACAGACAGACACACACACACACAGACACAGACAGACAGACAGACAGACAGACAGACAGACAGACAGACAAACAGACGCACAGACATGAACACACACTTGAACCTGTCCATGCATCCATCCCACACTCTGTGGCTCATCAGGAATCCAGACACACGCACACACACACACAACCAGTCACAAGCACAAACACGAACACAAACACACGATTGACCCGTTTTTGCACTACTACGACACTGCTGTGGTTCATCAGGACTCGACAAACACACACACACACACACACGTACTTACACAGAAACACACACAGACACAAACACAAACATGAACACACGATTGACCCGTCTTTTGCACTACTGCCACACTCTGTGGGTTTTCACAGGATCACTTGGAAAACACACATACACTCTTTTCACACAGCACTCTCACACTGTAGAAACACAAACACACAGACACAAACACAAACATGAACGCACGTTGCCCGTTCTTTTTGGCACTCCTACCAAACTCTGTTGGCTCAATCAGGAATTCCAGACACACACAACACCAGAAGCACACACAGAAACACACAGTGCACAGTGGACCCCGTATGTTGCACTCCTCCCACAATCTGTGGCTCGTCAGGAAGTCATGACCCCTCCCAAGACTAGCATCGTGGGACACCTCCCACGCTTCAAGTGGAGTGTTTGCCAATTTGAGCTGAGGCTCCATCGCTGCGCGTCTAATGGGAGTCGAGGTGACGATAATGAGAACAACAATATGCATATGTGTATGGCTGTAGGTGTAGGTGAATGTGTAAGTGAATGTGTAGGTGCATACAAATGTGTATGTGTATGGCTGTAGGTGTAGGTGCATGCATATGTGTATGTGTATGGCTGCAGGTGTAGGTGCATGTGTATGGCTGTAGGTGTAGGTGCATGTGTATGGCTGTAGGTGCATGTGTAGGTGCATGTGTATGGGTGTAGGTGTAGGGGTGATGTGTAGGTGCATGGAGTAATGGCTGTAGGTGTAGTCGTGCATGTGTAGGGTGGCATGTGTATGGCGTAGGTGCAGTGTGTAGGTGCATGTGTATGGGTGTAGTGTAGGTGTCCATGTGTATGGCATGTGTAGGTGCATGTGTGCTGTAGGGTAGGTGCATGTGTATGGGCTGTAGGTGCAGTGTTGTAGGTGCATGTGTATGGCTGTAGGTGCATGTGTAGGTGCATGTGTATGGCTGTAGGTGTAGGTGCATGGTGTGTGCATGTGTAGGTGCAATGTGTTGGCTCTTTAGGTGTAGGTGCATGTGTATGGCTGTAGGTGCATGTGTAGGTGCATGTGTAGGTGCATGTGTAGGTGCATTGTGTATGCGTTATGGCTAGGTATGGTGCATGGGTGTAGGTGCATGTGTATGGGCTGTAGGTGATGTATGTGTAGGTTGCATGTGTATAGGTGCATGTGTAGGTGCATGTGTAGGTGCATGTTGTATGTGTGCGTATGGCTGTAGGTGTAGGTGCATGATATGTGTATTGGCTGTGTGAGTGTGTAGGTGCATGTGTATGGGTGCATGTGCTATGGCTGATTGGTATGGTTGTTTGTAAGGTGCATGTGGAGATGGGCTGTGTGTAGGTGGCATGTGTAGGTCCATGTGGGTGCATGTGTATGGGCTGATTAGGTGCATGGTGTAGGTGCATGTGTAGGGTGGGATGCATATGTGTATTGTGTTATGAGTAATGTGGCTCGTAGGTGCTGTAGGTGCAGTGCATGTGTATGGCTAATGGGGTGGTGGCATAGTGAGTATGCTGTAGGCTGTAGGTGTAGTGCATGTGTAGGCTGTGGGTGTGGTGCTGTGTAGGTGCATGGAATATGTGGGTATGGGTATGTGGTGCCCTTGTGTACTGGCATAACAAATGGTGTGTAATGGGGCTGCGTGTATGTTGCATGTAGTGAGGTGCATGCATATGTGTATGAGGGCGTGATGTGTGGTCGGCATACAAATGTGTATGTTGTTATGCAGCTACTCCGCTGGGGCATGTGTAGGTGCATGTAGTATGAGTGATGGGCTGTATGTGTAGTTGATGTTAGGTGATACAAATTGTGCATGTGTATGGCTGTAGGTGTAGGTGCATGCATATGTGAATGAGTATGGCTGCATGTGTAGGTGCATGTGTATGAGTATGGCTGTGGGTGTAGGTGCATGTGTAGGTGCAGTACAAATGCTGGTATGTTGTACTAGTATGGCTGTAGGTGTAGTGGTGCATGTGTATGGCTGTAGTGTAGGTGTAGGTGCATATGCAATATGTGTACGTGTGATGGCTGTAGGTGTTAGGTGAGTGTAGTGCATGTGTAAGTGCTCTGGTGTAGGTGAACAAATGTTATGTGTGCGAGTATGGCTGTAGGTGTAGGTGCATGTGTAGGTGTATGGTGTAGGTGCATGCATCTTGTGTATGTGTATGGCTGAAGGGTGTAGGTGTCATGTGTTGGTGCTATACAAATGTGTAGTTGTGGTAAAGTGTGCTGGCTAGGTGTAGGTGTATGGTGCAGTGCTATTGCTGTATGGATGTAGGTGTAGGTGCAGTGATAGTTTGTGTAATGTGTAGTGGTGGGGCAGGTGTAGGTGGCTGTGTGGTGGCATTGACAAATGTGGGTATGTGTATGGTGTAGTGTAGGTGGGAGTTATGTTGGCGTTTTGTGTGTATGATAGCAGCTGTTTCGCAGTTCCACAGGTTGCCAATATGTTTTGGTTCTCCCACCTGCAAAGTTGGGAATGGAAATGCGGACAGATAAAGCCTGACTGTGAAATGAAGACTAGCGCTGCAAATGATTGTAAGACTATCAAGGTCCGTCTTGCTGGGATGTTGGGGCATTACCATTGGAGTCATTCGCTTAAGCTTGTACAATGGGCTTTACACCTTTGAATGTTTTTACCCTTACTCGCATTCAGCGTATAAACCTTGTTGCAATACTTGACACAGCGCCTTACTGTAATGTTTTATACCTTTCTTCATTCTTATACGCCACCTTGTCAATGCCTGTCACACCTTATGCAATGTGTTATCCTTACTCCATTGCTTTAGACCTCTCTACGGCACCATTTAATTGTTACATCCATCATATTGATCGCACAACTACCTTAACTGTTACACTGCATAGCGCACATACCCTGAGAAGCTCTGGTGCCTAATTTATTACTGCCTTCTAAGTTAATAACGCTTATAACCAGCTCCTTATCACCGTGTACTCTTACTTATACATCTGTACACCATGCCTTGTGTGTTATGCCTTCCGTATACCGCATACCTACCTTATAACAGTGCAAAACGTACCCTAATCCCTGCAGGATATGTTCATTCCGTGGAAAAGCGATTTCTCTCGACTCACTGACCCAACCGGTAGAACCTGTATGCATCCTCGGATCGTATATCCACAACGAAGTGTGTAGTGGAGGTCGATGAGGAGGGTACAGTCGCAGCTGCCAGCCGACAAAAATAAATCATTCATGCTCACGTCAGCTATGATAATCGGATACCAACGACACAGAGCTGGTTTTCAAATCGCGTCCGTTTTGTGTTTCATCATTGAACACATAGATCACTCATGGCACCCTTGTTCATTCCGGCACAGTGAATGGATTCCATCAGAGTAGAAACGGACGTGCCTGGGGAACTCACAGTTCTGGGGGGTTTTTTCGATAATCTTTGTGTGTGTTCGTCATTGAGCACATAGAAATCTCACGCACCCTTGTTTCATTCGGTCAGCAGTGATGGAAAACCAAATCCAGGGTACGAGACGAAAATCAATTGGGGGAAGTCCACAAGATAGCAAGAATGAGTTGCAAAATTGTGATAGTTCCCGTTTATAGCTGTTTGAACTCCCTTTGGTTCTTCATTATTTTAAGCTTAAATGGGTGGACTTGTAGGGCACCCTTAGTTATCTATTTTATGGTGGAACTCACCAGGTACCTCGTTGTCGTATTAGTTTTTGGGTGGAGCTCGCAGGAGCACCCTTAGTTTCGCAGTTTATGGCTGAACCGCGCAAGGCACTTTTTTTTAATAGTTATGAAGTTTTTTACCTTCTTTAACTTCGTCTTGGTTGAAGCCGGTATAGTTGAATCGGACGAGTAGCCCTTCCTGATACCTGGAATTACCCATCTTGGCATCTTTACAAAGCATCAAGGTGAGGCCTTCAGCCTAGCTGGCTACCTTTAATATTGCATACACTATATACACATATATGACCTTGCCACTTAGCACATTCACATGAGACAGAACACGACCAGTTGTGCTTTGCGTTTCACCCCGGATATGGGGCTTGGGAGCATCTTTGCTTATCGCTGGTTTGTTAGATAAGGAACGAGGTTTAGTCCTTGTTGCTTGCATGAATTTCTTGCAGTGCAATCCAGTTACAATTAAATCCCTTTATAGTTTCAGCCTCCGTTCTTAGGCCCTCCAGAGATGCCTAGACGCCTAAACCCTGCTCCCTCCTGCTCCCTTGGCGCTGCGCCCTGCGCCCAGAAGCGAACGCAACTGATACATCACCACACTGCTGCTTTCTGCGCTTTGATATTATTTTCAGAAGCGAATTAATCCACATTATCAGTCCCTTCTCGTCCTTAACAAGAAAAAATACGACGCTGAAGGTTCACAATTGGAGTCTGGCACACGAAGAAGAAGAGAGTAGCAAGCAGTATAAGGCCAGTGACATTTTGTGTCAAAAGCTAACGTTTTTTGCCTTCATTCGAAGCAACTTTATACAGGGACATATCTCATTCTTCTATCCCACCGAACTGGAGAGGTTTCATTGCCATCCACACCAACACACCGGGTTGAAGCAAGCGAAACGTGGTACCTGTGGATATGCTAACATTCATCAACGGCGTATAACCGTTCTTATCTGGAGCCATGTGATCCAGTACGACGTCCTACTACCGCGCTTTGTAGATCCCGGTGGCACGCACAGATTTTAGAGGAAGCAGATACACGCCGTTGTTTCAACGCACAAGCGCGCACGCCTTGCAGATCCTTCGATCGTGCCCTCCCGCCGCTTATTCGATTGCGCGGTTTTCGGAAACAAGCATTCTAGCAGCCGCCGGACGATACGCTATAACCTAAGCGCATCCAATTATGCACAAGCTTTAGAAAACGACAAAACATAGTAATCGTCATCTTTGAGATAAATCCGATCATCAAATTAATGCCAGGCCAACGCCAATTCAAGTTCCGACTGCCAATTTTTTCCTATCCTCCCTTTCCCTTCGCCTCCTTGTCACCGTTGTTGAATCTCCATTTGCTCACTTGCTCGTGCCCCTTCTTTTCCTCTCTGCTCACAGACCAGTGTCTTTGTTTCCGCACCGTGTTTACTTTTGATTTAGACTTTTTGCTTTAACCGTTGTAGCATTAGCAGCGCATGGCTTCGAATGGGATCCAGAGGCATCGCTGCACGCGGGGTCAGCGATTGCGTTGAGCGTCGACTCGCTATCCGGTTGCACGTTCTCTGAAAGCCTACAACTACCGTGTCACTACGTAGAACTGGTCGCGATCAATCTTGGATCGTCGAGAGCCTCTCGGTCACAGGGCACATGCTGCACACTGCGCACGGTGTTGTTTAATTGTCATTCGCTTCTTGGAGGGTTCGAGGTGTTGGTGGTAATGGCCATGCTTGCCTCTAGGTACCCATCGGTTGGTATAGGGTCGTGGTCATGGTGTGAGCTGGAGGTTCGTGGGATGGTGGAATGAATGCCCGGATGTTGGCCACCAACTCCACCATTGGGGCATGGTGGTGGTGGTGATGCCGATGGTGTAGCCCCTAACCCCTTA